>CAUYQV010100083.1:0-25033 GCA_963574575.1 Galagoides demidoff | reverse complement strand
GCTGGGACCACAGGCGCCCGCCACAACGCCCGGCCATTTTTTGGTTGCAGCCATCATTGTTGTTTGGCGGGCCCGGGGTGGGGATTCGAACCCGCCACCTTAGGTGTACGTGGCTGGCGCCTTAGCCGATTGAGCCACAGGTGCCGCCAACTGTGTCTTTCTTGATACCAGTGGAAGAGGATCCTGCCTCTCTGCCCTTCCAGAACACTTGATGTATAACAATGCATGAGGCCCTTTCTCAAAATACATAAAGCTATTCTATCACAAGAGACTTGGGGGCCTGGGACAATAGAACATTCTATAGTAGAACAAAGCCCTGGAAATCAATTAGTACACATGCTTTGTTGGATACCCAATGTAGAACCAAGATATAAAATCTGGAGATTTCCCATAAAAATCTCACTCTGTTGCCCAGGCTAAGTGCCATGGTATCAGCCTAGCTCACAGTAACCTCAAACTCCTAGGGGTTTAAGTGATCCTCCTATCTCAGCCTCCAGAGTAGCTGGGACTACAAGTGCCCACTAAAATGCCAGGCTAATGTTTTTCAACTTTTAGCAGAGACAGAGTTTTGCTCTTGTTCAGGCTGGTCTTGAACTTCTGAGCTCAAGCAGTCCTCCTGCCTTGGCCTCTCACGGACTGCTTGAGGTCACTCTTGATGGCCAAGAGTCAGTCTTGGCCATCTTTTGAAAAAAAGACACTCTTCCAAAAGGTGTGCCTGGATGACCAAGTCTAAAGTAGGCTAACTCAGTCAGTCTCTTTAACAGAGACCAACTCAATTTTTTTTTTTACAGTGCTCCCCCAAAGTTGGTCATTTACTTTAACTTGTAATTCCTTCATCAAGAAGTTAAGCCTCCCGAAAGAGAAAAAACTTTGTCTGTCTTGTTCAAAGCTATCTGTACCACTTTGTCAGTCATGGGGGTAACTTAGAAGCCACTCAAGAGTGAATGAATCTGGCCTCATTTAGTTGATACCTATGAAAGGTACCAATGAGTTGGAGCAGAGTAGACTTTGTGGAATGAAGGATTTCTGCCTGCCTACCCCTCTTAGAGGCAGACATGAGCTCTCTAGGTTTCAGGTACCCCTTATTCCCACCATACACATACGAAGAAAGTAAATGTACTCACACTCCTCTTTTTCACCTCACTGGTTCCTAAAGGCATTTGAGCTGATTGCCTTTAATCTACTCCAACCCCAAACCATATGCAGTGCAACTTAAGTTTCCTGCCCTACCCACGATCACTGGATTCATTCAGGCATTCCACAAATATTTAGTGGGCATTCTTACTGTGCCAGGCACTGTTCTAAGGTACTAAGAATTCAGGGTCAACAAAACAAAGGTCCCTGTCCGCACAGAGCTAATGTTTAGTAAGGGGAAGAGATGAGTATCAAGTACTTAAATCGCTGACATTCAGCCTGCCCAACACCTCTTACCCCTCAAGGCCCTCCAGGTCAAGAGCTACCTCCTTGGCATGGTCTTTTTGATTAAGCTAGACTTTACGAAGCTACCCTTATTGCTGTATTTCACTTATTGCCATGTGCAACTATAAACTGTTCTATACTAGCACTATAGTTTATTATTCATCTCAAGCTCCACAAGGTCACAGAACTCTCTTTTCTATCTTTCATGGTTCCTCGCAGCTCACATACAGGTGGCATTTGAATACCTGTTAATCAACTGAAGATAGGGAACCAATTTTCCCAAACCTGGCTTCTAGGTTTCTTGTGACAGAACAGCCACACCATTTCCTTCTGTGGTATATAATTGGATTTTGAGAAAGAGCCTCATGCACTGTTGTAAGCCAGGTCTTCTAGAAGGGCAAAGATGTGGAATCCTCTTCCACTAGGATCAAAACTGGTAGGAGACCTATAAAACCACTGAACCACTATGGTAATTTCCAGAGTGGACATTTTATTCAGCAACATATAGGAATAAAGTTATTATTAACCACCAAGTAATTTAGCACATTACAAATTAAGACAAATAAGAATCAATTATGGAATAGGAATACAAAATGCACATGGCTTTCTTTTTCTGCCCTTGCTGGTAGGCCACCTGAATACTCAGCATTTCTTATTGGCTGTGTACTCTTCAGTAAGTTAATAAACCACCCTTGGGCCTCAGTTTCAGGGTCTGTGAGAGGGAGACGACTAGTATCAATAACAGTTCTTTCTACCAGATAGTGTTGTTACGGGGATTGGGAACATTAATGTGTATGGTGCTTAACACAGGGCCTGGCACAGAAGTTCTCTAACATGTTAGACGCCCTTGTTAAGCTCTAAGAATTCCTGTACCACCTCCCCATTTGTTAACCCATCTCTGTATTTAGGAGCACTTGGTCAAAGTGAAGAGTGTAAGGGGCTTCAATTAAAAGTCTTTGCATACTACTGGGAGGACCAAAATGGAAAGGGAAGATAAACCAAGGGGAGAAATATTACAAAAGCAAAATGGGAAAATGGCAAATGGATCCTATTCAGTTATTTGCTGCCATTTATCTCTTTCCCCAG
Organism: Galagoides demidoff; assembly: GCA_963574575.1. NCBI lineage: Eukaryota > Metazoa > Chordata > Mammalia > Primates > Galagidae > Galagoides > Galagoides demidoff. The sequence goes on along the minus strand of CAUYQV010100083.1, from coordinate 22,528 downwards.
GAGACAATCTTCTGCTGCCTCTGTTTCTTCATCTTCACAAAAGCAGCCATCATACAGACCTGCTAGGCTGTTGTGAGATCCTGGACACGAAAGCATTTTGTAAAATGAAAAACACAATGTACCTGAGTTACTGCTTAAGAGCATGGGTTCTGGACTCTCCAAGATGAGTGGTCTAAGACAACTCAACATCTCCAGACCTCAGTCTCTTTTATGACTATATTAAAGTAAGAGTAATAAGCATACCTAACACTCAAGACTGTTGTGAGGAATAACTGAAATAATACAAAGTATTCGGGGTCTGGAACATCAGAAGATCTCAACACTAGCCTATTCACTGGACTCTTCATCCCCAAAGGTGAAGTGCAAAGAAACCAACACTGGCCCAGAACTGGACTCTGTATACCAGTTGTGTGACCTTGGGCAAGTCGCTAACCCTTGGTTCCCGTGGTCGCAAAATGAGAGCATTTTGTGAGGATCCCTGGGGTCCTACCAGCTCTTTCCACTTCGCCGTTAAAGCTGCCAGAACAAAGGCCACCCACTCCCCAGCCTGTACCCGAGGGGCAACAACTCAAAATTCCTTCTGTTCAATTCCCTTTGCGGTGTGAAAGCAGGAGCGCCCAGGTCTCCATCCCGGAGAGATGCGTTCACGCTTCGCCGCTACCCCTCGGTACATCAGTAACTTGCTTCAGCCTCTGCCCAAAGTTTCCCACAGCGCCTGGAGACCCGCCGTCGGTCAATCCCGGGCAGACCAGCGGACGCGGAAATTAGGGGCTGGGTCCTGGGAATGCCAAAGCCGCCCCCGAGGCCGGGCGGGGAGTGACAGGTGCGACGCACGGCCGCGGGCGGCAAAAAGCGGAACGATGGATAGCGCGTGGGGGCGCGCGAGAAAGACGACGGCCGCGCGCTCTCCTAAAGCTGCTCCCGGAGACGCCCCCGGCCCCGCACTCCGGACCCGGGACCCTCGTTCCACTTCCGGCTCGGAGGCGCCCCAGAGCCCACCGCACCTGGAGCGGAGCGGCCGCTTCTGGCTCACGCTCGCATCGCGGGAAGGGTTGGGGACTGCCGGGGTGGCCACGCGCGCGGGGTTCTTCCCGCGCCAGCCAAGACTGTCAGGGAGTGGGCGCACGCGCACCCGCGCGCGCAGCCGTAACCCCTTCCTCCCCGCGCGCCCCCTGCACGCCTACGCACCCACCCACCACTCACCGTCGATATCCCCCAGGGTCAGCTCATCACCCAGCTCCGTGAGGGTCTCCATGGTCTCTAGACCGGCCAGCTCGCTGCTCTCGTCCATCGCCTGGCCCAGCGCAGAGAGCCCCCCTGCCGTCTCTCTCAGGGAGACGCGGGGGCGGTGCCGCCGCCACCACCCATGACACCCAACAGCCCCCGCCCGGCACCGCCTCACCGGCCCGAGCCAGTAGCCGCCATGTTTGCGCTGCGCCCCGGCGCCGCGCGGAAGGGGCGGGGCGATATTCCCCCGCCCTAGCCAGCGCCCTCTGCTGTCCCGCCCCCAGGTCGCGCGCCCCCTTGTTTGTTGTCAATGGGACCAGGCTCATATCAGCCAATCAGCTTGCGAAGCAGCGCGTGGGGTGATGGCGCGTCATCGATCAGCAGCTCAGATTTGCATAGCGGGGCTCCTCCCCCCGAGGTGTCAGAGCTAATGCAAAGAGTCGTTGCCGGCTCTTCAGCCCAGCCTTCTCGTCCTGGTTTAAGGGAGACGCTCCTTTTTTCGTTGGATCTGCTCCACAAGTACTTCGTCCTCCCGCGTGGGAATGAAGGGTTAACAGGCCACCCCCCACCCGCGACTGCCGGCCGCCTCTGGCGTGGGCTGTGGACACATTACGTCATCTTCCCAGCTGCCTCCCCCGCCCTGCGCACCAGAAAGCGGGTAGAATCAAACCTAGCCCCCCAACACTGGGGGACGGAAGGAGTCCAGGTCATCTAAGGCTCCTCTCAGCCCCTTAAAAAGGAGGAAAGTGAGGCTTGACGGGGGCCAAGGACAGTCAGAATTTTACAACTTTGGTTTTGTTTTTTTTTTTTGAGACAGTCTCACTTTTACCGCCCTCGGTGTAGTGCTGTGGTGTAGTGCTGTGGTGTAGTGCTGTGCCGTCACAGCTCAAAGCAACCTCCAATTCCTGGGCTTAGGCGATTCTCTTGCCTCAGCCTCCCGCGTAGCTGGGATTACAGGTGCCCGCCACAACGCCCGGCTAAGCATTCTACAACTTATACGACTTGGCACCTAGTGTGACCACCAGCTTAAACCAACGGTCCTCAATTCCTGGCACCCCAGAACCTTCAAAACAGGGCCAGTGGCTCGGCCCCTGTAGCTCAGCGACTAGGACACCAGTCACATACACCGGAGCTGGTGGATTCGAGCCCCGGTCAGCTAAACACGACAACTACAACCAAAAAATAGCCAGGAGCTGTGTCAGGTGCCTGTAGTCCCGGCTACTTGGGGGGCTGAGGCACAAGAATCGCTTAAGCCCAGGAGTTTGAGGTTGCTGTGAGCTGTAATGCTACAGCATTCTACCGAGGATGACACAATGAGACCCTGTCTCAAAAAAACAAAAAAACAGTGCCAGTGCCCTGTCCCCCCACCTGCCTCTTAAGGTGGGGCCTGGGTATGAGTATCTTGAAAAAATTCTGGGGGGATTTGGAAGTGCTGGCACCCACGAGTTCCACTCCTTCAAGCACCTCACTGCCCAGTCTTGCAGCTGGTCATGTTGTAAACAAACGTGCAAACTTCTAGGAATTTATCGTAAGGAATAAAATTACAAGTACTGAAAGAAGTGCTGAAACATGCATGCACAAGGGCGTTCATCATAAGGTCTTCCATAACTGGGAAAAATTGAGAAGCCCAACAAGAGAATGAATGAATAAATTACATCCACACGATGCAATACCATGGCATCATTAAAAATTATGAACAGGGCAGTGCCTGTGGCTCAGTGAGTAGGGCGCCGGGCCCCATATAGGGGGAGGGGATGAGAGTAGGGGGGTGGCGGGTTCAGACCTGGCCAAACTGCAACCAAAAAAAAAAAAAATAGCTGGGTGTTGTGGCAGGCGCCTCTAGTCCCAGCTACTTGGAAGGCTGAGGCAAGAGAATCGCTCAAGCCCAAGGAGCTGGAGGTTGCTGTGAGCTATGACGTTAGAGCACTCTACTGAGGGTGACAAAGTGAGACTCTGTCTCTAAAAAGAAATAATAAAAATTATGAACATAGGCTGGGCCCCATAGCTCACACCTGTAATCTCAACGCTTTGGGAGGCCAAGGCAGAAGGATTATTTGAGACCAGGAGTTCCAGACTAGCCTGACAAAAAATAGAAAACAAAAAATATAAATATCAGCCAGGCAGTGATGGTGCCTGGCTATAGTCAGAAGCTGAACACTTGAGCCTTGGAATCTGAGTTTGCAGCCACTGCACTTGAGCCCAGACCACAGAGCAAGAACCTGCCTCAAAAAAACCCAAAAAACAAAAACAATCCCCCGTAAGTGTATATTTATTGACAAGGAAATTGCACAATAATCATAAAAAGGAAAAGTTTCCAGCCAATTTGTGAGAGGCTACGGTTGCTTAGTGGACAAGACTTAAGAGCACACAGGCTGGATGGAGAGAGACATATGGATCCAGTGATTTGCTATGTTACCTTGGGCTGATTAAGGAAAGGTTCTAAGCCTCACTTCAGTCATCTCTAAAATGGGGCTAAAATAGTATCACACATAGTTGTGAAAATGAGATCATTTCATTTATTTGACAATATTTATTGAACATGTCTGTGGCAGGCAAACATTCCTGCCCTCTGAGAGCTTCCAGGCTAACAACAAAACCACACATTGAACAAGCATAAAAATAAATAATAGATTATGGTACAAGCAGATCAAGGAAAAGTAATATATGTGATGAAAACTAACAAGGAACCTGACTTGGGATGTCAGGAAGACTGAAGAAGTATAAATAATATTTAAAATGATGAAACCTAAAATTGTAAGGAAAGAACTACATCTGGTATAGCCAGCGGAACAGATGACAGAGACAAAGGCCTGGAGGGCAAGAGGGGCTGCTGCCAGCCAGCACTTGGCATAAGTTCTGATACACACTAAGTACCAATACCAGGTAGCCATTGTAACTGAAAAAATAAGGATCTTTGTGCTCACCTGGGGTGAAAAGGATGGAAGGCTCAATAGCTGGTTGTTAGTTGTGATTGTATGAGTGGGATCTGGGGTGAATTTTGCTTTCTTTTTTTTTTGAGACAAAGTCTCACTATGTCACCCTCCGTAGAGTGCCATGGTGTCACAACTCACAGCAACCTCAACCTCTTGGACTTAAGTGACTCTCCTGCTTAAGCCTCCTGAGCAGCTGGGACCATAGATGCCCGCCACAATGTCCAGTTATTTTTTGGTTGCAGTTGTCATAGTTGTTCAACAGGCCCTGGCCGGGCTCGAACCTGCCACCTATGGTGTATGTGACCGATGCCCTACTCACTGAACTACGGGCGCCAAGCCTACTTTCCTTTTAGCGTTTCAGTATTGTTTAAATTAGTTTGTATAATGAACATGTATACCTAATGAGAAATAAAGTGTCTTACATTTTGGGAAACAAGACAAGAATGTTCTCTTCATTTTTTACACAATGGAGAGCTGGTATAGACTAATATACTAGTCTCATCCTAAAAGAAACAGAAAACTGAACCCTGGTTTGGATCTAGCACTGGTCTGGAAGGTGCCATCCTCAGCTGTACCTCTCAGCGGCTCTCACAGGGCTCTTTACACTGGTATATGACTGTCTGCTAGTCTGACAGGATGTGGCAGCAACTCCCCATACAACACACTTTGGCCCAGTGATGGCCCCAATGTAGGTCTCAGTAACTCAGTGAACTCCTATAGAAGGTTGCCATAAGCACTTTCACAGGTGGGTTTTAAAAGAAGGCAATACCAAGTATGGTTTAGGAGGCCAGGGAGGCAGGCAAAGCACTTCCCACTGTTCCCATGGTTCTGAGTAAAACCTTCCCACAGGCCATGGTACCTGGCCAAGTGGCCCAAGGGAACACAAATGAAGGCTCAGTAGAAAAGGTAGAATAATGGTAGCTACGCTGAACATAAACCTCACCAAATACTGGTATTTTCCCCCTGGCCCTGGATCCCACTTAACTGAACATGTCTTCTAGATGGCACACTGCTCTGGCTGGGAGGACAGAGGCTGGCTATGAAGGGTGGAGAAGCATTTGACAAAGTCATTCCTCAGCACTTAGGCTCTTCATCTGAAAAGGGAGTGTACTAGGTAACCATTATGTTTAGACATCTACCATGGATTGTATACCTACTACAGGTCATAGAAGAGATCTTTACATAGGATTCCTTTCTTCCTTCATTCCTTCCTTCCATGTCACCCTTGGTAGAGTGCTGTAACATCACAGCTCACAGCAACCTCCAACTCTTAGGCTTAAGTGATTCTCTTACCTCAGTCTCCCAAGTAGCTGGGACTACAAGCCCCTGCCACAATGCCTGGCTATTTTTTTGTTGCATTTGTCATTATTGCTTTAGCTGGCTGGGACTGGGTTTGAACCAGCCAGCCCTGGTGAATGTGACCGGCGCCCTACCCCCTGAGCTATGGGTACTGCCTAGTTTTTCTTTTTTTTTTTTTTTTTTTTTAAGACAGAGTCTCACTCTGTTACCCCTGATAGAGTGCCATGGTGTCACGGCAACCTCAAACTCTTGGGCTCAAGCTATTCTCTTGTCTCAGTCTCCCAAGTAGCTGGGACTAAAGGCACCTACCACAACACCCAGCTTTTTTTTTTTTTTTTAGAGGCAAGGTCTCGCTGGAGCTCAGGCGTGTCTAGAACTCATGAGCACAGGCAATCCACCCACCTAGGCCTCCCAGAGAGCTAGGATTACAGGAATGAGCCAGTAAGCCCAGCTAGTTTTTCTATTTTTAGCAGAGATGGGGTCTTGCTCTTGCTCAAGTTGGTGTGAAACTCCTAAGCTGAAGGATCCTCCTGCCTTGGCTTCCCAGAGTGCTAGGATTACAAGTGTGAGCCACGGTGTCTACCCTACACATGATTTTCATTTACTTTCTCTGGCACCTCTCCTTTCAGGCCCTTTGCTAACAGTGCCTGTTCCCTTCTCCCTTTCCCCCTCAATCTTTCAGGATTCAGTTCAGGTATCACTTCCTCCAAGAAGCATTCCTAGATTAAGCAAGAGCTTAATGTACCTCACTGTTTGAAACACAGAACATAGGTGTGAGGGTGGGCAATAACAAGTTTGGCTTAGGAAAAAAAGAAACCTAGGCAATAAAGAGCTACCAGATGGTGACAGGGCAGGTGTCATTAGCTTTGACGTCTTAAATGGTATGGGTTTCCAAGAAAAGAGCACAGAGAGACTGCCAAAAAACAACTTCTTTTAAACAGAGACAGATGAAGAAAGAGGAATCAGAAGAGATAAAGCAGGCTCAGACTGAGAGCAGAGAACCAGGACCAGCCTGAGAGGATCATGTCTAGAAGGAGAAGCTGTCAGCAGAGGAGGGTAGAGGACGATGTTGGGCTGGAATGAGGAGGGAGACTAGAAGTTTTGTCCCCCAGGGGACATTTGGCAATGTGTGGAAGCATTTTTGGTTGTCACATTAGGGGGTTACTGCTGGTATCTAATGGGTAGAGAGCAGAGATGGTGCCAAATATCCTACCCAGGACAGCTCTCCTTAGACACAGTAAAGAATTATCTGGCCCCAACTGTCAATAGTGGCATTGTTCAGAAACCACACCTTAAAGGATATTGGGGAGCTCCCAGATTCTCCAAAGAAGCCACAGGCCTAGAAGCTCAAACAACAGGAACAATGTCCAGATCCACTGAAAACATCACTGCTGCAGCTGGGCATGGTAGCTCATGCCTATAATTCTAGCACTCTGTGGGGCAGAGGCAGGTGGACCTCTTGAGCTCAGGAGTTCAAGGCCAAACTGAACAAGAATGAGACCCTGTCTCAACTAAAAATAGAAAACCTAGCCCGGCCTGGTGACAGGTGCCTGTAGTCCCAGATACTTGGGAGGCTGAAGCAAGAAGAGTGCTTGAGCCCAGGAATTTGAGGTTGCAGTGAGCTATGTTGATGCCACTGCACTCTAGCCTGGTCAACAGAGTCTGAGCCTTAAAAAAAAACAAAACAAACAAACAAAAACTGTTGCCACTACTGAGCACTCCTGGCACTAGCCAGTAGGAGTGGTAGTTCTAGTGGCTTACCATTCCACTCTGCCCATGCTACCTGTGACCACTGCCACCAATAACACAATGTCCATACAGAGTAGGTATACCCAGTTAGTGGAGCTATAGTCACACAACTGGATTCCAGCTGCCAGGGGACACATGAATGCCCTAGGGTGGGGGACTAGGGGTAGGTTCTGCCTGCAGTAAGTCTCAAAGGTGGACTTCCCAGAACAAGTGAACATAACAACAATGGCAGGCCAGATGCGGTGGCTCACTCCTGTAATCCTAGCAAGCTGGGAGGCCAAGGCAGGTGGATTACTTGAGCTCATGAGTTTGAGACCAGCCTGAGTGAGACTCGGTCTCTACCAAAAATAGAAAAACTGAGGCAAAAGGATTGCTTGAACCCAAGTTGGAGGTTGCTGTGAGCTATGATGCCATAGCACTCTATCCAGGGTGACAGCTTGAGACTCTTATCTCAAAAAAAAAAATTGCAATGAACGGGAAGCAAGAGAAGGCAAGGAGACTGGTTCTATTTAAGAGTACCCATTTGATGGTAGAGGGGACAGGATCAACTAAGATGGAGGGAGGCTGAAAGTATAGAGGAAAGAGTCCAGGAAAAAGGAGGTACTAGATGGGGCAGACAAAAAGACAGAAAAGACTGGGACACTCTCTTTGGTTTTGCATACAGTGGGTACTTACTAAATCTACAGGATGAATCAAGAACCATCAGAGAAGGGCACCTATCACTAAGAAGTCACTTAAAATTTCAGGTACTTTCTGCCTATAAATAGGCTTTAATGGCCAGGCACAATAGCTCACACCTATGATCCTAGCAGTCTGGGAGGCCAAGGCAAGTAGACTGCTTGACCTCAGGAGTTCCAGACTAGCCTGATCAAAAGCAAGACCCTATCTCTACTAAAAACAGAAAAAATAGCCAGGCATTGTGGTGGGCTCCTATAGTCCCAGCTACTCGGAAGCTGAGGCAAGAGGATCACTTGAGCCCAGGAGTTTGAAGTTGCTGTTAGCTATGATGCCATGGCACTCTAGCCTGGGACGACAGAGTGAGGAGACTCTGTCTCAGGAAAAAAGCAACAGCAACAAAAAACAACACTGGCTCCTGTAGCTCAGTGGGTAGGGCACCCCATATACCAAGGGCAATGGGTTCAAACCTGGCCCCGGCCAAACTGCAAAACAAAAAAATGGCCAGGCAATGTGGTGGGCGCCAGTAGTCCCAGATTCTCGGGAGGCTGAGGCAAGAGAATCGCTTAAGCCCAGGAATTGGAGGTTGCTGTGAGCTATGACACCACAGCACTCTACCAAGGGTGATAAATTGAGACTCTGTCTCAAAAAAAACAAAAAAAAACCCAATAGGCCCTTTTCCTTTCAACCACCTGGGCATTCTGAGATGGAGAACCCAAGGATCTGAGAAGTGCATGGTTCTGATGACAACAGCGATCAAGAGACAGTCTATGCTAGTCCCAAATTGCCCAGGTCTTCCCACCACTATAGGCTGCCTCCCTCATTGCTGTGCAGTCCCCCAGCTCTACTTCAAATTGTAAAAATCCTACTAGTGGGTGGCACCTGTGGCTCAAAGGAGTAAGGCGCCAGCCCCATATGCCAGAGGTGGCGGGTTCAAACCCAGCCCTGACCAAAAACCGCAAAAAAAAAAAAAAAAAAAAAAATCCTACTAGTGACAGAGCCCCTAAAAGTCACCCAGCAGGACTCCCAGCCAAATGCACAGTCCTCAAGTATCTTTTAACCTCCTTGCCTCTGCACTGTCCTGAAGTATCTTTTAATCTTGCCTCTCCAGGAAAGCGAGGCTCACTGTCAAGCAGGCTTGGCTCTTAGGTTTTCCTCCAGTGAAGGGGGAAACTAAGCACCTTCCCTGCTGAGTCAGCAACCATGTTCTCCAGTATGAAGGACAGAAAGAGCCCCAGGCCTAGTCCTGACCCTCAGCTCTGCACCAGGACAGGTTAAATAGCTGATCCCGTGAGTCTGACCCTTTCCCGTGGCATAGCCTTTTAGTTCACAAACTCTAGTGTCCATGTGAACCTCAAAGAAATGTGACTGGGGTCGGCTGGGCACCTGTGGCTCAAGCAGCTAAGGCACCAGCCACATACACCTGAGCTGGCAGGTTTGAATGCAGCCCAGGGCCCGCCAACCAACAATGATGCCAAAAATAGCCAGGTGTTGTGGCAGGTGCCTGTCTTCCTAGCTACTTGGGAGGCGGAGGCAGGAGAATCACTTGAGCCCAGGAGTTGGAGGTTACTGTGATGAGGCTGTGATGCCATGACACTCTCCCCAGGGAGACAGCTCAAGGCTCTGTCTCAAAAAAAAAAAAAAGGAAATGTGACTGGGGTCACACAGCTCAGGAGGACAGGGCTGGGTATGGAGCCAGTCCTGCCACCTGGCCCTGCCTCCACTGCTCAGTAAAGGGGACCAGGTGGCTGGTGGGAAGTTCTGATGGGAAAACTTCTCCAGGCTTCTTCCCAGCTCTCTTCCAGCTGCTTCTTACCCTCTGAGTAACTGATGAGATGCAGGATGTTCTGGGCCCTTCCATGAGGCCACCCTAAAGCTGGGGAGGCCAGCCTCAGAGAAACAGGGCAGGGCTAAACAGGTTCAGACACCATCAAATTCATTTTGCCAATGAAGGGGAAGGGGAAGGATTGCTTAACAAGTCTGATGGGCTAAGACTGAAGTCTTGGCTGGGTGCCTATACCTCAATGATTAGGGCACTGGCCACATGCTCTGGGGTTGGTGGGTTCTAACCTGGCCTGGGCCTGCTAAATTAAAAAAAAAAAAGACGGAGGTCTTGCCTGGGCTCTGTCAGTGGAATAGGGGTGGGGTCAGGGGGTGCATCCAGGATAGTTGTGTGTCTCTGTTTCTTTAAGAGGCAAACTCTGGCTATGCAAGGTCAAAGAGGCAGAGCTAGAATTCCCACTGAAACTTCTCCCTCCTCTATAGGCTTGACTGAAGGGCACTTGCCCCCACCCAGGGCACAGAAACCACACCCTCCACTAGGGCTTAACTGCCCCCAATAAATCTAATTTGGCCTGGGCCACACATCCCAGACAGTGAGATGGGAAGCTCACTGTCTGACTGGTTTACTCTGACCAACGCAGCTCCTGCCATTATGAAGCATGGCCTCCTGCAGGACTGCAGTCCTCCCCTACCATCCCCCCACCTGCAGGTCAAGTGTCCTCCAGTACTGCCAGGGAGGACAAGTTGACACTTCCCTGTGCCTGCTCAATGACTGTCCCCAGATACCTGAGGACAGAGATCATGTTGCTCCAAGGTCTTCTTGGGCTAAACACCCTCCCAAGACACTTCCAAGTCCCTTCTCAACTCTGATCCTTTGTCAAGGGCAGTGCTGATGTGGGAACAGGAAGCCTAAGCCAAGCCCAGTTTCTCTGCCCTGCTGGTGCCTGCAGCTTCTCCTCATGAGGCAGAAACATCCTCTAAGCTGGTTTCTACATCCCTGAAGGGCCCTGGTCCCCTCACAGCCTCCTCACCAGCCTCGATCAGTGCAAAGGGTTTGATGGCTTTTATTATATCTCTGTAGAGGGACTGGGATCTGTGCTGGGCAGCTCAGTGACACAGTGGGGCCCGCGGTAGTGGTGGCACCTTCACTTGTAGCTCAGAACCTGGTTCTGCCACTTTCCCATAAAGGGTGCTAGCCAGCTGGCCAGCAGTCCTGATCCACCAGGAGGGTCGGGGCCAGGATCCCCTCCTCCCTCTCCCAGCAGTCTCCAGAGAGTCATGTCTGCAGCACAGGGTCCTATGAAGGCCCCTATAAGGAAATCCAGCCCTCTAAGGTTCAGTCCCTTCAGCCGGGGCCCAGACCTGGCTCCAGGGAGCTGAGCAAATATGGCCTCTGCATCTGGAAGGGGTGGTGCCGACCACCAGCACCAATGCTGCTATGCCATGGCCATACCTCCGCCTCCTCTTCCTCCTCACTGGTCTTCTCCTGGCACCTTTGAGCCCTGAGCTGCTCCAAGATTACAACTCAGACTGAGATCTTGAGATCCTTGGGCCTTTTCTAATTTCTTTACGTTTCTCCTCCTTCTTTCGGCGTTTCTCTTCTTCTCTCAGAGCCTTCTGGAAAGGGTCAGTGCTGGGAATGAACTGAGGGGAAGAAAGAGCAATCTGATTTAGTGTACCAACAGCAAAAAGTCTGCTCTGAGTTAGGCTACTGGTTATGTGTGGAGACGGCAAGGTTGTTTGGATACAGACCCTATGCTAGATGTGGAGACTGTTATACCGGCTTGGGGAAAACTGAGAAATGGGTTTTGAAAGACAAGCAGGTGTTCGCCACACAGTAAGGGAAGAGAAGGGCATTCCAGGCAGAGGCACAGATGCTAAGGCATGAACTTTCATGGGACATCTGAGAAATAATAAGCCCTGCCATTACAAAGCTCATTCTCCTATGGGTACGCGGCCCCTACCTACAGGGCAAGTATCTTTCAGACTCCTGTAGGGGGAGGGGGCAGAGGGGCTGAGACCACCACAGACCCCAGGAATTGTTCTGAAAATAGGAAGGCCCAGCAAGAGGCACTGACGACAGGCAGCTGCCAGGCCTGAACAAAAGGTGGGATGAAGAGATGGGAACACAGGGCGAGCAGGGGTAGGTGAGGGTGAGGACTCCTGGGGGACATTCTCCAGCTGCAGTCACAGGCCCCTTGCCCTCCTCCCCCTAACCCATTCCAGGCTGCCTTACCTAACCACAGCTTCTGTTAATCTCTGAGGCAAGTTACCCCTCAAACTGGTGTCTCCACATCTAAACTCCTGACAGTTCCCTTAGGATGTCCCAAATGCACCCCAGTTCAGCATGGTGTGATCTCCCCAGAGCCTAGTCCTCCTCTGGAGTCTCCATTCTGATGAGCAGCAGTGTCCCATACACCTGTTCTAGGCCAGCAGGACAAAGCAAGCTTACCCTAGCCCCAGCTGGCACGCCTTCTCCCTCTACACAGAGCCTATCACCAAGGCCTGGTTCAAGTCCTGTCTCTCTCAAACCCTCTCTGTCTCTACCTCCATCACTATTTCCCCCTCTCTGCTGCATAACTGCTCTCAGAGCCTCCCAAGGTTTCTCCACATCCACTTTGGTCCTTCTTAAGCCATCCTCCTCACGGCAGTTAGATTCTTTTTTTTTTTTTTTGAAACAGTGTCACCTTGTCACCCTAGGTAGAGTACTGTGGTGTCACAGCTCACAGCAACCTCAAACTCTTGGCCTCAAGCAATCCTCTTGCCTCAGCCTGGGACTTCAGGCTTTTGCCACAATGCCTGGATAGTCTTTAGAGACAGGGTCTCACTCTTGCTCAGGCTAGTCTTGAACTCCTGAGCTTAGGCAATCCACCCCTATTGGCCTCCCAGAGTGCTAGGATTATAGGCATGAGCCAAGGCACCCAGCCCCCAAGTTAGATCTTTTCAAAATACAAATCTGGTCATGTCACACTCCAGCTTCCAACTCTTCCATGATTCTTCATGACTCTCAGGACAGGCCCATCCTGCCCACTCTCCATTCCTACCTTGTACTCCCCACCTGTTCTTGGATTCCCAGTCACCTCCCACTTCTAGCTTTGCACATACTGTGGATCAGGCCCCTGCCCCTTTGCCCTCCAGACCTGCCCCGACTCCAGCCACAGCAGCTTCCTCAAAGGGCAGCAACTGCTCTCTCTCTTTCTGTTAGTGTCACATACCAATGGTGGGAGGGTCAGGGACCATTTGTTTTCCCGTGTCCCTGACCACTGGTTTGCTACTGTTAACTTTTTCTTCTTAGTGCTTCTCTCTGTGACCAGCCTTCTGGATAGCACCTCTGTGTTTGACAGGCAGGATGCATCAGGTGTTACTCATGACAGGCCTTAGCATGGGTCCACGTGACTTCTTAAGAGCACTCCATGTTTTGAGTTGGTTTTTTTTTTTTTTTTTTTTGAGACAAGTTTTACTCTGCTGCCTTGAGTAGAGTGCTGTGGCATCATAGCTCATAGCAACCTCAACCTCTTGGGCTCAACTGAGAAGAAAAAGTTAACAGTAGCAAACCACTGTGGGGTGGGGGATCAGGGACATGGGAAAACAAATGGTCCCTGACCCTCCCACCATTGGTATGTGACACTGATAGAAGAGAGAGAGAAGTTGCCGCCCTTAGAGGAGGCTGCCCTCAGCCTCCCAGGTGGATGGGAATGCAGGCACCCGCCACAACACTTGGCTAGTTTTCCTAGTTTTAGTAGGGATGGGAGTCTCACTTTGCTTAGGCTGGTCTCCAACTCCTGAGTTCAGGTGATCCATCCACCTCAGCCTGTTGGAATGCTAGGCGTGAGCCACCATGCCCAGTTTCAATGTTTTTTAAAATGAATGAGCAAGCCATGTCAGTATATGGAATACAGCAGGTCCTCCAACAACACTTTCATTCAGGGTTGTGCCTGTCACTATAATGATGATGAAAAAGAATCGATTCCTGGCTAGGGCCACTTTCTATGTGGGTTTTCTTTGGGTACTCTGGTGTCTTCCCACATCCCAAAGATGTGCATGTTCGAGTCACTGGCATGTCTACAATGTCCATTCTGAAAGTGCCTGTGACTGTGCCCTACAAGGGGATGACATCCTGCCCTGAGCTCTGAGCTACTGGGAGAGGCTCTGACTGCTTGTGACCTTGACTAGAATAATCTGTTAAGTAATTACCTTAACTTGCTTTTATTAACCTTTATTATTATTTAATCATTTTCTTTTAATCATTTTCTTCTTCTTTTTTTTCTTTGGCCGGGGCTGGGTTTGAACCTGCCACCTCCGGCATATGGGGCCAATGCCCTACCCTGTTGAGCCACAGGCACCACCCTTATTAACCTTTCTTAAATGAATATATAGTTCACATTTATTTCAGTTTTGAACATTATATAAGAATTTTGGTATTTATTTATTAATTTTTATGACCATAAGTATGCTATAGGAACTTAACTCTTGTTTATATCACTTAGCCTATATTAAAACTGGTTTTATTATATTAGTACATTGTTTCACTTAAAGGCACAGTTTCCAGGAACCTATGAACAACATTAAGTGAGGACATTATGTGCCCAAAACTCAGGAAATTATGTTGCAAAACACACCCCTTCTTCTATTTGTTCTTAGGGCAAAATGTGACAAATGCTTCATCAAGGTAGACTTTAAAAATAAACTAAGAGCTCCACCTTGTGGAGTAATCTACCTACTAGGTTAGATTAAGTCAGACTCCTGGAGGATGGGAGAAATCAGAGATGTCTGGTCCAGAGAGGGTAAATGATATGTCATAGTCACACATCTATAGGCCCACCTAGGACTAGCCCCCCCAAGCTACCTACTTCCCTGTCCAGTACTTCCCCCACCACACTCTGGCCCTGTCTCTGTGAGTAAATCCTAATCTACTGAAGAGGAGACACTGGGAGACACTGCAGGCCACAAAAACCCCACTCTCTGACTCTGGCTAGGGAGGGGCTGGTCAAAAGATCCCAGCCCTGGCTCGGCATGTGGCTCAAGCAGCTAAGACGCCAGCCACATACACCTAAGGTAGTGGGTTCGAATCCAACCCAGGCTTGCCAAACAACGACAGCTGCAACCAAAAAATAGCCAGGTATTGTGGTGGGTGCCTAGGCTCCCAGCTACTTGGGAGGCAGAGGCAGGAGACTCGCTTGAGCCCAGGAGTTGGAAGTTGCTGTGAGCTGTGATGCCACAGCACTCTACCCAAGGGGATAGCTTGAGGCTCTGTCTAAAAAAAAAAAAAAAGATCCCAGCCCTCCAGCCTTAGCTGGCTCAGCCCAAATCTAGTTGGGTCAGAAGAGAAACATGCCCATTTTTCCCCACTCCCTTCCCCACGTCAGCCTGGCAACACCTACTCATCCTTTAAGTATAGCTTAGATGTCTCCTCCAGAAGTCTTGCTGGCCACCCTCAATTGTACCTGAACTAGCCTGGGTCAGGTCACCCTTCTGATAGCCAATACAGCATAGAGGTCAAGAGCACGGCTTGGAAGACTGATCACCTGCATTTGAATCCTGGCTCCATCACTCACCTGCTCCACTGCTGCCACCTGGTTCAACCCACTGTTGACTCCCAGACAGACAAGGATCTTCTAACCCGTGTCCCTGCTTCCACCCTGGCCCCTGACCATGTTCCACGTGGCAGCCTGGTGATCTTTTAAAGTGCTAACCCAGAGCCCCCCACCTTGCTTTCCAGGTCTCTAGCAAACACCAAAGCCCTTGAGAAGACCTTTGAAGGTCTCAGGATCTGGCCTACAACTCTGCCCTCATCTTCTCACAGTGACCCTGTACACACAGGCTTTATGTGGCAGAGAGGAGCATAAGCTAAATAGCAAGCCCCTTCCCTTGCCCACAAATATATCCCCACAAATATACCCCTAACTCAGAGCCTCTGCACTTGCTGTTCCTTTAGCCTGGAAAGTTCTTCTGTGGAAAACAGGTTCCCTCCCCCTGAAATAGCAACTATACCCCCACCTTACCAAGCATTCTTTAACATTCTCCTGCTTTTTTTCTCCACAGTCCTGGTGACCAACTACCATACTATATGTTTTTTGTGTTTGTTTGAGATAGAGTTGCATTATGTCACCCTTGGTAGAGTGTGGTGGCATCACAACTCACAGCAACCTCAAACTCTTGGGCTTAAGCAAAACTCTTGCCTCAGCCTCCCGAGTAGCGGGACTATAGGTGCCTGCCACAGGGACTGGCTATTTTTTGTTGCAGTTGTCATTGTTGTTTAGCTGGTCTGGGCCAGACCCAAACCCGCCAGCTTCAGTATCTGTGACTGGCACCACAGTGCTATGGGCACCAAGCCTATGTTATATGTTTTTTAACTGACTGTCTATCTTTCCCAATTAGAGTGTTGCTCCCAGGACAGCAGAACCACACCGCTTCCCCAGGGGCTACATTCAGGAAGCTCACTAAATGCTGAGCAAACAAATGTGCCACACATCTTAGCCTTTACACAATCCCTGAAAGGCCTTCCCTCAGCTGGTCCACCAGCAGCTTACTTATCCCAAAGCCTCCACCACCTACCTGCCAAGGCTGGGCTAGGTTCACCCTCAGGAGTCCCCCAACTCATTATGCTTCCCTCCTTCACTGGGTCAGTGATCACAATGGATTGAGACTGTATTTCCCTGCTGCCTCCCCTATCAGACTATGAGCATCTGAAGAGCAAGGACAGGGCCAGCCCCCTGGACACACAGCCTGATTACGAGCTAGCTCTACTCACCAGCATGGACAGAGTATATGATGGGAATTGAGCAAACATGGGGCTGCTGCTAATAGATAGGTTCACACTGGTTATCAAAAAGTGAGTGAAGTCTCAGAACTATTCCCAGCCAATGAAAGGTAAAGTATGCTGCTGCTGGGGGCAGTGCCCGTAGCTCAGTGGGTAGGGTGTCAGCCACATACACGGAGGCTGGCAGGTTCAAACCCACCCTGGGCCAGCTAAACAATGACAACTGCAACCAAAAAACAGCCAGGTGTTGTGGCGGGCACCTGTAGTCCCAGGTACTTGGGAGGTTGAGGCAAGAGAACCACTTAAGCCCAAGAGTTTGAAGTTGCTGTGAGCTGTGACGCCATGGCACTCTACCAAGGGTGAAATAGTGAGACTCTGTCTCAAAAAAAAAAAGTATGCTGCTGCTATGGTATGTCCAAGTGTTCACATTACAATGGAACTAGACTCAGTTTATCCTCGCACTCATGCTCTCTGTGGCCTGTGTTCTCACCCTCGTCCTGTGAGGCGTGCATGATCTGCAGACTGAGAAAAGCCAGCATCACAGAATTAATCTTTTCCATGGACGACCCCTTCTTGGGAAAGACAGCCTGCCAGGACCTTTAGATCCCCTCATGTCTTCTTGCTATATATACAAGAATGCAAGGTGCTGACTGTTCTTGACCCGGGTGAGTCATTCCTGTCCACTGATAGGAAAGCTCACAAGACTGTGGCAGTAGTGAACTATTCTGCTGTGCCTAACAACATTAAAAACTTCAAAGGTAGTTCCAGACAGTAATCCTGTGCATACAGGCTTTATGTGGCAGAGGGGCATAAGCTGTTTCAATCTGACTGAGATAAATTCATCTGTTTCTCCTGATGCCACAGTAGCCTTGGATGATGCTATGTAGGGTAACTGAGGCTATTTATCAGGGTTATAATTGCAGCAAACAAACTCGAAGGATGTGTCGTGTAAGTTCTGCATGAAGGGTAGCAGTTACTCCGGTAGGGCAAACTATATGCCCCTCTCCACCACATAAAGCAAAGCCACCGGCTCAACACAGCCCTCAGTTCAAAGGTTCCCCTAAACCAGTGGTTCTGAACTTTCCTAATGCCGCAACCCTTTAATATAGTTCCTCATGTTGTGATGACCCCAACCATAACATTATTTTGCTACTTTCCCAATGAAAATAATTTTATGGTTGGGGGTCACCACAACATGAGGAACTGTATTAAAGGGTCATAGCATTAGGAAGATTGAGAACCACTGACCTAAACACTCACTATAGTTCAGCTAAGTTAAAAGTTAATGGTGGTGCAGAGAAGAGTTAACATAGTCAGATGTCAGCCTGCTTTCAAGGTTAGCTCTTGCCTGGTACCTGGAAACCTGCGTTTCAAAAGGGCTAAATGATAAGAGCGGTTCACTGTGCCCAACTGTTTGTGCAAACAATATGGCTTATGCTGAATACATGGTTTTATTCCGAGAGTTTGCAATTTTGGTACAAGATAAACAGAAAGTGCCCACATGACCAGCTCCAATAAAATCCAGGGCATTAGGTCTCTAAAGAACTTTGCCAGTAGACCACATTGTACACATGTTGTCACTAGTTGCTGGGGGGATTAAGCATATCCTGTGTGACTCTACTGGGAGAAGATTCTAGAAGCCATGTCTGGTTTCCCCAGACTTTGTCCCCTCCACCTTTTCCCTTGGCTGCTTGGCATCCTTTCTCAATAGTAAATCACAGCCATGCATGCAACTGGATACTGAGTTGGTGAATCCTCCTAGTGAGACATGCAACTTGGCAATGGTTTGGGGAACACGGGTATCTGCGGCAGCAGCCTCTGCCCAGCCCCAGTGACAATGCTAGGAGACTAACTGCCACAAAGGCCAGTTAGATAATGACCTGAATTAAACACCATCACACTTGCTTTAGGTGATACATACTAGCAGCCTAGTGTGTTATATTACTACTCACTGTAGGTGGTATCTTAGCCATCTGAAGACTACAAACTGGCAGTTCAAAGACACCCTCCCTGCTTTGGGGCCACACATTGTGGCTGTGAACCTGACAGTCTGGATCACTCATTTAGATGCCCATAGTGAGGCTCATTCTCTGACGAGACCAACTGGAATCAAACTGTGGATCAAGCCTACACTGTCCACATCACTGCCATTGCCATCTAAGGACTGGCACACAGCAGAGGGCTCTGTATTTCTGGTCAAGAGCCTGTGGTGAAGTGGTATGACCTGAGGGCCTGAACATTACGACCACCTGGTTGAGCAGACTGCTTTTGGGGGCTCTTGCAGTGGCCCATGTGGGCAAAGATGAGAGATATTTAATATAGCAGGTCCCTATAAATGTGGGGAAATGCCCTGGTCCCACTCACACCTGATATTTCTGAATGAAAGGTCGAGGTTAAAGTAGGAAATGATTGGAGAAAGAGAGAATTTACTAGTAATGGGATGGAACACATGGATTTTATAGCAATAATCCTGGCACCTGGACATGGAACCTCACATCCCCCAAATTAGGGAGAATAACTAATGTTCTCTCTGTCCCTGAGCATCTAGCACCACCACTTGGCAAAATGATCCTAGGGTCTGCTCAAGCCTAACGGCAGCCTTAGCTGTCAATGTGGCCAGGTACTGGGTGTGTCATTCCTGTCCACATGATAGGAAAACTCACAAGGATGTCTGAGTGGGTGGACTATTCTGCTGTGCCTAAAGACATCAGAGGTAGTTCTTGACAGTGACCTATGCACAGAGGCCAGCACAAGCTGTTTCAATCTCACATAAATTCACCTACTTCTCCTAATGCCAGAGTGGCCTTGGATTATGCCACTTAGGGCAAATGAGGCTGAAGATCCTCAGGGACCCTGCCTTCAGGGCTCAGTCAAACACTGTTGATTTGGGTCACCCAAAGTACAGCATGTGGGCCACAGAATGTCTCCCTGTGGGGGATGAGGGCTGCTTGGGACCATATATTGTTGTCCCCCAAAGTTAGGGGCAATAACATCACAGATAGGCGGGTCAGTCTTCACTCTCTTATGCAGGTGGTAGTGAATAGCAGATTGGTACTCAGACTGAGTAGCACACTCATGGGAAAATTTGAGTTAAACCAAGTAGACTTTTGAGGCAGGTGATCCACCCAAGCACTCCTGCATGTTCTTGTTGGGTATACCAAGAATGCAAAGCCACTCTTTACTTGGGCCGTGTCTCAGGATTGTGTTAATAGCAAGCAACTTTGAAAGCTGAGGTAATGTCTACCCCCAAACAAAGAGAAGTTTGCTTCTGTTCACTATAAAAACAGTGAACTTCCCCAGCTCAGCAGTTCTCAACTGTGATGCAAACCCACTGCACAGCATCCACCTGGACCCTTCCATGTTACCCCTATGGGAACTGGGCAACAAAGTAAACCAACACGACTAGGTCAATAGTCTGGCTACCACTTTCATTGTAATAAAGTCTGGTATCTCACCTATGTCAGTGTCTATGACAGAGTAGCAGGCTAGCCTGACCTGTAGTCAGGGTAAAACCTCAGATCCCTATAGAACGAATATCCCCCCTACACACGCACACCAGGGGCCAGCCAGTGATTTGGCAGACCACTTCTCTAGCCACCATGTAGCCCTTTCTTTCTTCATTCCTGTCCTGGCTCTGACCTGCTGCCTCTGATCCGTTCTACCCTTTATTGTATGTGTTTCCACCTTTCACCCCAAACTACAACCTCCTGCCCTTAGAGCCGCCCTCTGTGCCCTAGAATAAGAGTGTATGCAGGAGTGAGGATAGAAGCCCTGATTGTGCTAGAAGCTCAAGGGCAGGGAAGAGTGTGGACTGACCTCCCCTGGCTGCCCTGATGTTCCCCTTAAGTGAGGTGCCCATTCTGTGTTGGGATGGGTGTGTTCACAGCCCATGACCACCGGGGTCCATACCCTTTGAACAGACAAGGACCAGTGACTTGCGCCAAAGGCTCTAGTGAATGAGCAATGGTTTCTGGAGCCAGACCCAGGCATGTCTAGCTCCAAGCCCAAAGCTCCCCAAAACCATGTAAGGCCCCCAACCCCCTGCAGGCTCCAGCCTCCTATGGCCTAGCAGAGACAAAGCAAACACAGGAATAGGCCCCAGCAGCTCACCTCTGTGCGGTCTATTTTAAATGGGTTCTGGAAGTCAGAATCTTTCTCACTGATCCCCAGCTCCTGGGCCATCTGCAGATGAGGAAAAGTTGGTCATCTCCTGCCTTCTTCTGCCTCCTGCTCATTAGAGCATCATGCCCTCCATGCTGAGCCCCGGGCCCCAAGATGGACAGATATGGGCCAGGGGATGACCCCAAGGGACTCCTGTCAGTACAGAGCCCCTTCAAATGGGGCTTCTGTAATACAAGGTCCCCTGAAGCTCAACAAAGAAAACATTACCAAGCCCTGATGTTCAGGCCCAACTGAAGGCAGATGTGAGGCTCCTGGCACAGAGGCTCCTCCCATCAGACAGAGGGCTCCCGGACCTCCTCCGCCCCAATCCTTACCAGGCCAAGGATAGGTGAGTGAGGTCCTTGGTCAAAGACACCTGTCTGGTTGCAGAAGCTGATGCCCCACCGGATGAGGAGGTTCCAGTTGGAGTTGTGGTCAAAGTAGTGGTGCACGATCCTCGGGAAGCGTAGCACCACATCGCCGAAGAAGGCCGTATTCTCCACCACGTGGGAGAAAGCTAGAGAGAGGACCCTGATGAGTGGACAGGGCAGATGCCCAGCCCCTGGCGTCTTCCAGAGAACAGATGCATCCGCCAAACCCACTAAACAGGGAAGGGAACAGCACACACCGACAACAGGCTGTTGATCATGTGCACAGTGTAAGTTAAGGGCCTTATGTCTACCAACCAGCTCACTGAATCCTCATAACTGGAAGAAGTGGCTGCTATTCTCATTTTACAGATAGGAAACTGAGACTCTAATGAGCAGCAAATTTGAGCAGTAAACCCAGGTCTGCATGTCAAAAGGCACACCTTGCTGCTTAGATTTGTTTGCTGTGGGGATTAGAGAGCTGCATGTTACTTTGCACCCAGCTGCTGATGCATCACATGAGGCTTTGCTAGACTCCTCAGACCTGTGCACATGTGCAGACTGGCCTGGGGTCAACACAACTGAGGTGTCTGAGGATCAGGTCCATCAGAAGGGCTGAGGAACAGGCTAGGACTTTTCCTTAAAATTTTTTCCATTTCATTTTGTTTTAAGTGACTTTTAAGTTCTTACTTTGAAATTATTTTAGACCCACAGAATACAACACCAAATTCCTTTTCTCAGTTTCCTCTAACGTTATCATCTCATATTACCAATGTTCAACTATCTAAACCAGGAAATTGACAGCAACATAATACTATTAACTAATCTACAGACCTCATATGAATTTCATAAATTTTCCCACTAATGTGCTTCCACTGGTCAACTAGTCAGTTTAGGCTGAGCTCTGTTAGTGTGTTACAGGAAGGAGCCTGTTGCATGGCAAGAGCAACACCATTCTGAGGTGAAAAATGCCATGACGACTAATGCTTGACTCCATACGAAAGTATTCTGTAGCAAGGTCTTAAGACAATGCTTATGACACATATAACCCCTCACGAAGGTGTCCATCTAACCTCCCAGGGGTCACAAGTTTCACAAGAACTCTTAGACATGACCAGCTGCACATGTTTTACCAAAAGAGCTTTCTATACAAAGGATGTTTTCTGGAGAGTAGGTGTGGAGATCACGGCTTTGTAGCTCCCTGAGGGAGATGCTGTTTCTCTTCCTAAGGCCCTAGCAAATGTTTTTTTTCTGAGAAACTGGATTTGTCAGTCTCTTTTCACTCAGCTCCCTCCGTCTTTGGGGATAGGTTTTTTGTTTTGTTTTTTTTTTTTGAGACAGAGCCTCAAGCTATCCCCCTGGGTAGAGTGCCATGGCATCTCAGCTCATAGCAACCTCCAACTCCTGGGCTCAAGCGAGTCTCCTGCCTCCGCCTCCCAAGTAGCTGGGACCACAGGCACCTGCCACAACGCCTGGCCATTTTTTGGTTGCAGTCATCATTGTCGTTTGGCGGGCCCGGACTGGATTCAAACCCACCACCTTAGGTGTATGTGGCTGGAGCCCTAGCCACTTGA
>CAUYQV010100076.1:0-17121 GCA_963574575.1 Galagoides demidoff | reverse complement strand
CTGACTCTCAAAATTAGTACAGGAGGACATTTGACTCACTTATATGCCTGTATGAAAAATATTCTACAAATGAATACTAAATGGTGTTGCCAACAAATAGAAGATCTGATATCTGATACAATAAATCCTGCCAGATTATATAATGCCCTCCTGTTTCTTTTCAAGATATAAGATTTATAAGAAGATATACGATCTATAATAAGTGGTAATCTGCACCAAGTTTTGGGCAACTTTTGCTTAAATTTTGGCAGAGTCCTTGGAATATTTTTTGCTTCACATCTCATTTTCGGGTTGAATCAGCTATTGAAGCTAGATTCAAGTAAATGGAAGAATTTCTCAACATCACAGGTGGGTAGTTCTGAAGAATTGGCTGAAAGAGAACACGGTAATGTCCTTGGCCTAAATATGCAACCTGAGCATTGTAATAATTTTAATCTCTAGAAGGGACCTGGTATTACAGAGCAGAACAGACGCCTCTCTCTGTCCTGAATTTTTCCATCATTTCCAGTTTTGTCCTTCACATACCTTAGAGGATCCATCTCATTATGACATGAGAAGGACATTGACTACTCCTAATAAATGACTAGAATAAATGAAAATTACAAATGATTTGAAAAGGCCATTTTTTAGAGTAGTGTTTACACCACTTTAGTAGAATTAAAAGATAAAACGTAGTGGAATTTCACCTCGCCTTCCATGGCAGGGTCTGAAAGGCTAGTCCAGAGCAAGAAAGAACATGACTGCCAGGGTCACCCAGAAGTCAGGTGGGGCCGCACCCTCTGTCTGGGCCAGGGTGCTCCGCTCAGTGTGGTTCTACCTGTTATCTCAGGTAACACTTCTATTAACCTTATGAGTGAGGTATTATTGGCACATCCTATACATACCTCATAAAACAAGACAAAAACTGAGCTATTAAAAGATGA
This sequence comes from Galagoides demidoff, assembly GCA_963574575.1. Taxonomy (NCBI): domain Eukaryota; kingdom Metazoa; phylum Chordata; class Mammalia; order Primates; family Galagidae; genus Galagoides; species Galagoides demidoff. Next base: position 16,198 of record CAUYQV010100076.1, on the reverse strand, counting down.
GGAACAAAGACTGAAGTAATTTGCCCAAAGGGCAAATTAGTAAAGGTCAGATAGTAAATTGTGAGAATTTAAGTCTATCACCTCAAAACTGAAACATTTTGTTGCTGGATGGACTCCAGCTATTGAACAAAATTAAAGCAGGAAAGAGCCCCAAGACATCACAGTGACACCCCAAGATAACAATGGGCTTACCTATGCCACAGAATATGTGGGGAGGGTTCATTCCTTTGAAGTAAGAAATAAAGGAACAGGTTTAAGTAAGCCCAAAATACACCCTGATATTACTAGCCCCTGGTCACAGCACCATGGAACAGAAACTAAGCAAGGGGACATATCAAGGACAAAAAGAATTCCCAGGGAGACTCAACAAGGGAAATTCACCCCTACAATGTTTAGCATGAATTGTTTTACCTTTTTACCTAATAAAAAAGAAAAGTAGAACATTCTTTAAAAGAAAAAGTTAATTCCAGGAAAAACTACTTGAAGTTCAAAAATGGCATTTTTGTGCTATCTGTGCCACACTGTGTTCGTTTGAAGTGCATGCATATGCCACTGACGGGGCACGAAAACGCATCAGTGCAAAAAGAGTGCGGACTTCTTTGCTGCCAAAACTCACTGGTGTGTTCATGACTGCTACAGAAATACCTGCCATAAACTGCTGCAGGACACTCAAATTACACCATTTCAAGGATGGCGCAGAACATAAATATTCAGTAATAGGCCCTCACGTTTAATAGCTCTAGGGAGAGCTTGCCAAGTGCCCTATGTATGTTGGCAAATTCGTGCCCGAGATTTAACATCTACTCATGAACATAACTGTTCCTCACTATTTTATTTGATTTGAGAAAACTAAGAGGTTTCCACCTCCTGTACATTCAGAAGGAAACAGACTCAGTGAGTTTGTTCCTAAGAACTATGGTAAAAATCGCTAAACCCCTTTTCAATGACAAAAAATCAAGTCACAACACAAAGGAGGGAAGTCCAATCTCCCTACCCCCCAAATGCTCAGACTGGCTGCAGCCCACTTCACTGACCTTGCCATGTGCTGCCCCACCCTTTGACATCTTTTGCTCAAATGACCCAAATGGGGTTCCATGTGCTGCTCTGTATTCTGTGGCAAAGCCTGTGTATTATCCTCGAGTCTGTGGCCAGGGACACACAGGCTGCCTCAGGGTGCTCCTCGGGGTCTCTTCATCCCTCTCCCATCTCTTAAAGGCCACACCTTCCATGGAGCCCTTGCTCTTTCTAAGCATTTCAGGAAGAAGAAATTTCTAAATTTCCCTCCACAGAATTTCCATTTTCCTCTCTGTCAATATAATTTTGATATTATTCAAAATTTAGAAACCTAAAGTAAAAAGTTTTTTTAAAATATAGGAAGGTAAAGGAAAAAGAAGATAGTGAGCAAGATGCATAGAAGAAAAACTTAAGGAAAAGAAGGACATTAAAAAAGAAGAAGACGAAGAAAAATTCACCATTTTTTTTTTTTTGAGATAGAGTCTCATTTCATGGACCTCTGTAGAGTGCTATAGTGTCATAGCTCACAGCAATCTCAAACTCCTAGGCTCATTTTATTCTTTTGCCTCAGCCTCCCAAGTACTTGGGACTACAGGCACCAGCCACAACTCTTGGCTCCTTTTAGAGATGGGGTGTCACTCTAGTGAACATGTGAGCTCAGGTAATCCACTCGCCTTGGCCTCCCAAGTGCTAGGATTACAGGTGTAAGCCACCATGCCTGGCCCCATAAAAATATATTTTGGTAGATTTTTCTTTCTTACTTGTTTGATTTGTATTTTAATATAGTTCTAAATGGGCTAAACATATATTTCCCTATATTTCCACCCTTCTCCCCCACACAAACATAACATGGCAGAATAAAACGTCTCAAAGAATCACTCTTTATAATGTAACATTTAAGGCCTACATAAGTTTTTACCACTCAACCATATCTGATCACATACTCATTTCCACTTTTGTGGAACTCACAGATAACTTCCAGTTTCTTGTTTTGTAAATTACATTGTCTGAAGTTCTCTTGTGGCACTGTGAAGTAAGATAAAGAGCTTGGAATTTGTAATTCGATCTGAGTTCAACCGGTGGGTCTGCCACATAGAGGTCATAGACCTTTTAATAAACCACTCACCACTCTCAGCCTGTGTTTCTCTATCTATAAAATGAGAATTGTAATTAATAGTTTTCATAGGTACATTTGATTGTATCTGTGAGCACCAACTTCCTGAATCATACTCTCCCTGTAAAAAACAATTTATGCAGAAAACTAAACATGTTAGTCAAAACCTCACCCATCAGTAGCTATGATTGTGCCTGCTCAACCTAAGATACAATCCTGCACACTATCCAAGCAAAACATTACTTATACCTATGGTCTATATTCCCTACAGATTATCATTTTTAGATCCATAAATCCATTTTCATTATACCCTCACTTGGAGGGAAGAGGATTCAGTAAATACTCGTTAAACAAATTAATAGTGTGAGTCATTTGCTAAATCACATAGACCCAGCAGAAATAGTCAGTTGCAAGTAATAAAGAAACGTATGGCCTAACTACCATATGCCATAATCTGTCCTATGCAAAAGAAGAGGCACAAGTCCTTTAGTTGCCTCAGCATTGTAGCTTCATAGAGAATATAAATATCTCTCAACCCGATCCCAACTCACAAGTTCAGGATGATGATGATATTTGAATAGCACTTTTTTCTATTACACATTCTTCTATGGAAAGAATGTCCCAAGTCTCTGACATTCAGCTTTTGAATTTTTAGAAGGTTTGAATAAAATCTGGGACTCTTCTAAAACATCTATGAGATATCCGTGACTTCCCAGTGTAGTAAACTCCCCTCCTGCAGCTCTGGTTTTTTTTCCCTGTTGACCCAGCAACCTGCAGTCGCAATGTTCTTGGTCATGTGAGCCCAGAGATGAACCAATGTGTCATTGCTACCCAGTGGACATGTCACCCTTCAAAGATGCTCCATTCTTTCAAGCGCTGACGTGTGGGAAAGGTAGATTCTTATTGTGTGTGACTCCAACACGTTACCCAGAGCTTCCTGCTGGTGATGCCAAAAATGTGGAGGCACAGATGGAACAGTCTATTTAAAACGGAGTGACTGGAACTGACAGCAGCAGCAGATTAAAATTCAAGGAGCTGCAGAAACACAGAGCAGAAATCATATTTAGATAATTCATCATTAAAATTCAAACGATGGCTAATGCCTGCAAGTGGAGACGAGAAACATGTATAGAACACCAAATGCAGATACACTTCAGGCAGATGCTCCTCTTCTCCAGGGGAATACCTGACAAAGCCAGGCAGGTCACAAAGAAGGGACCAAGCTGGAGAGACTGTTACGATCATTCCTCAGGGCCCAGAAAGGCCTGGTCCACTCCTTTTCTGGCTAACACAGATAGAATGTTGGTTGCCAGGTAAAGGCTGGTATTAAAAACCATTTTAAGACATCAAATTCCATCTGGGCAATCTTATTTTAATAGCAAACACAATGAAATGAAGTCTATTAGACATATAAATTATAAGCTCACTATTCATGTACCAGCTGGCTAAGGCTGCTACAGAAAAGTGCCACAGACCAGGTGCTTTGAACAATAGATGTTTATTTTCTTGCAGGTTTGGAGGCCAGAAGTCCAAGGTCAGGGTCAGGGATGGTTTCTTGTGAGGCTTTTCTTTTTAGCTTGTAGTTGGCCGCCTTCTTGCAGCCAACCTTTTCTCTGCAGAAAAAGAAAGAGAGCCCTCTGATCGCTCTTCCTCTTCCTGTAAGGAGCCATTCCTGAGTAGCCACACCCATATCTTGTTAAAGTCCCCATCTCCAAATGCAGTCACCGTGGAAGTTAGACCTTCCATATATAAATTTGAAAGGGGACACAATTCAGTTTGCAATATTCACAAGTACTCCTATGTTGACTGCTTAGAAAAATGCATTTCAAACTAGTGAGGCAACCACTTTTAGTTCTGCGGTTGTCCAGCCTCTGGAGGGACGACTGAACTGTGAACCTCAATGCTTTCTTTAGCACCCTTAGTTCTAGAAACCATGGACATTAAGATGGGATTTTGATTCTGTCTTCAAACCCCTAAAACTTATGACCACATCTAGCTTTTTATCATTCATGCCTTCAAACACTCGCTCATTTGATGTTTTGTTCTGGGGCTACCCTCATATTATACAACAATAAATCAGACAATCAACAATTATCCACTTAACAATCTATTCTGCTCAGATTCTCGATGAGGTGTTCTGAAAATTTGTAGGGGTTATTTTTGGTAGTGGTAACAATTGAAAGACACTGCTAGAACTCAGTGATTAAGATTCAGGTGTGTTACACTTCACGTAACATACAGGATGGTACCCCATTTTGTATCCCGCCCAACTTCCAAATATCCCAGGAAAGTGCACAGAAGCAAAAAAAAGTGTTTAAAACTATATCCAGTAGAACCTAACTCTGCCTTTATATATAAATTATAAAAAATTTTCATGTTTTTAAACAGTAAAAATAAAAACAAAATTTTCGGAATATATCATAGAATAACAGTATCTTTTTTATTTTATTTTTTATTTTTTGCCCAGAGCTGGGTTTGAACCTGCCACCTCTGACATATGGGACCAGAGCCCTACTCTTTTGAGCCACAGGCACTGCCCAGAATAATAATATCTTAATGATAACTTCATGACCTTGATATAGTCAAAGGTTTCTTAAATGAAATTTTAAGATAAGAATGAAGGCTCGGTGCACATAAGTCAGTGGTTAGGGTGCCAGCCACATACACTGAGGCAGGCAGATTTGAACCTGACCCAGGCCTGCTAAACAACAATGACAACTGCAACAACAACAACAACAACAAAAATAGCCGGGCATTATTGCAGGCATCTGTAGTCCTAGCTACTTGGGCAGCTGAGAAAAGAGAATTGCGTAAGCCCAAGAGTTAGAGGTTGCTGTGAGCTGTGACACCATGGTACTCTACTGAAGGCAACATAGTGAGACTCTGTCTCAACAAATAAAATAAAAATAAATCAAATAAAGTAAGAATGTTAAACAGAAAGTTTAATAGATTGGACTTTTATAAAAATTACAATCTCTTTTTTATAAAAAGATAAAAAATTACTTAATGGATACAATGTATACTATTGGGGTGATGATTATGCTAAAAGCCTGGACTTCACAACTATGCTCATAACAAAGCCACTCTTATACCCCCTAAATCTATAAAAAGTTTAAAACAAAAAAGAAAAAACCATTAAGAACAAAAGTTAAGTTGGAGGCTTGGTGCCTATGGCTCAAGTGGCTAAGGCACCAGCCACATACACCTAAGGTGGTAGGTTCAAATCCAGCCTGGGCCTGCCAAACAACAATGGCTGCAACCAAAAAATAGCTGGGTGTTGTGGCGGGCACCTGTGGTCCCAGCTACTTGGGAGGCTGAGGCAGGAGACTCGCTTGAGCCCAGGAGTTGGAGGTTGCTGTGAGCTGTGATGCCATGGCACTCTACCCTGGGGGACAGCTTGAGGCTCTGTCTCAAAAAAAAAAAAAAAAAAAAGTTAAGTCGGAGAATGAAAAACTACTGCTGTATATATGCAAGATCAAAAAACCTAGAATATATGGAGAAATCTTAAAAATCAATACTAAAAAGACAATTCAACATAATTCCCCAACTTAGACATTTCTTCATTGGAAATATGTAAATCCCAATAAAAATTAAAACGTGCTTGACCTCATTAGTAGTCATTGAAATGCTAATAAAAATCCTGTGACATCCCACTTCTCACCCATGCACCTGGCTAATTATAAGAGAACAAAACCTGATGATATCAAATGATGGCGAAGATGTGAAGCAATTAGAATATTTATCCAGTATTGATGGAAGCATAAATTAGTACAACCACTTTAATATTTTTGGCAATATCTATAAAAATATATGTATCTTAAGAACCAGCAATTCCATCCCTACAAATGTATCCAACAAAGACACACATGTATGTTCACCAAAAGACATCTGCAAGAATGTTCACAGCTGAATTATTCATAAAGTGAGGAGGAGGAAATGAAACAAGTGTCCGTCAATAGTAAAAGAAATAAATAAATGATACATTTCTAAAGTGAAATGCCATATCACAGTGAAAAAGGACCAACTACCATCACACCTAACATAGATAAAACACATAAATGTAATGCTGGGCAAAAGCAGCCTAACAAAAGGGACAGCCTGAAAAAAAAAACCCAACTTGACCTTTACCTGAAGGAAGGTGGATAGGTAGTAAATGGGTGAGGAAGAAGAGCAGCTTCTGGGGTGCTGAGAATGCTCTTTTTCTTTATTTGAGTGGACTCAAATTGGTGTTTTTATTTTACGAAAATTTATGGAGATGTATCTTTGTGATTTTCTGCATGTATTAAACTTCAATAAACAATTTACTATACATATGCGTGTATGTGTGTGTGTGTGTGTGTGTGTGTGTGTGTGTGCGCGCGCGCAGAAAGAAAGAGAGAGACAGCAGAGAACTGTGGGCTAGATTGAGACTACATGTTGGATAGCTTTAGTATAAACCATGAAATGCAACTGATTAACAAAGAGGCGAGAGCAACATCTTACTTCAGAAACTTCAGTGCTCCATGAAAATAGGTATTTTGCTGACTTTGGTCACAGACATTAGTATTCCCACTAGACATCGGTAACTAAGGGTATTCTAAGAAGACGAGTTTTATTCTTGAGAGGGCCCTTCCCCATTGTCTTAGGTTACTTCCGGAGGTCATTGGCACCCACCAATCTCTCCATGAGTTAGGTGAGCTCTTTGGCATAGTGCAGGGAGATGTTGAGTACACCTGGGAATCTGAGGAGGGGGCATGTGGATCCCTTTCCTAAACAATCTTTTCTCATGTGGCAATTCTATTTTCATGAAAATCAAGCTATTCACACATTGCTCTAGTCTAACATCATTTGGGGCTGTTCATTACAAGGGTAGATACATTGAATCATCCATTAAGTGAAAAAGGACAGTGAGAAAGCATTTTGCATCAGGCCAACTATGAATGTTTATTGTGGGGAGAATTCATGAATTATTCCATACTAGCTTTCTTAACTCAGGGTCAATGGAAAAGAGGATCCAAAAGTTGGTTTAATTCCTGCTTATTACTAGAAATAACACATCAATTTTGTGTGTATGCATGCACGCAAGTTTCCAGGAAGAGATTTATAGCTTTAATTTGGTTATCAAAAGCATGTTCAACTTTAAAAGGTTAAAAAAAACAAAGTTATCCAGTAAATTCTGAATGCTGCAAATATCAACAGTGAGAAGTGTCAGAGTATGTTTGGATAATTTGATTAATAGAATGGTAAAGTAGCTCTGGGACATTTATCTGCACCTTGAGTCACTTTGAAGTCAAATAACAGCTGCTGTTGCTGTATAAATTTTCAGGCAATTTGAATTTATTGTGAACTTGACCCCTAGAGGGTGATTTACATATGTTGGTTCTTCTGTCATGGCTGCTGAGGTGCCAGAGGCAGTGACCTGGGCTGCCTTCTGCAGACCCTGTTTGCTCTCTCCCTTTCTTCCACTTTCTTCTTCTCCAGGTCAAGACAGAGCTCCCACTTTCTGGAGCAGTCTGCAATTTCAGGGTAGTTTTAACTCCAGATCGAACAAGAGTTCTCAGTCAAATGTGAGCCTAGCACTGGGCTAGGCACCTGGGGTACAGAAGACACTGATTGAGAGGCTTTTGTGAGGAACTAACTATCCCACATCAGGCTTTGTAGGTGATGCAAAGATAACAGAGTAGTAAGAAAGGGAAAATAACTTATTTTCCAGGAGTCCACAGCCGGGCATGGATCTTCACACCACATGAAAGCTGCTATGTCTTCAGCACCTGCAGACCCTTCACTACACCCTGGGTTAGGTACTTGGCACATACTGTTTAATTTAATCCTCTTCCAGATAGTAATTACCTCCATTCCACAAACAATAAAACAGACGCTCAGAGAAACTACCTGCCTAAAAATGAGAATAAATACTATTAAAGAAGACATCATCCACTAGGAACTGGACTCAGCATTTCACTAGTTCATGTGTCATTGACTTTCATAGAGGAGTGAAATTAGAAACCTGTGAGATTAGAAAGAGATCAATACAGTCTAGATCCTTTAGGAGAATGCTTGATATTTATAGGACGCTATTGACTATTACTGTGTTGAAGATGGTGAGTTCTGCAGAAAAGAAAAAAGAATCTCTATCAGGTCCCCTGAGCCTTCTTAGCTGACACATCAAGGACTACAGGCCTTGCACTTGGTATTCAGCCACAACAGAAGTATCAAATCTGAAATTGTTAGTAAGATTGACTGCTCAGAGCAGATGACCGCACTGATTGTTAGGAGCTGTGCTAATTATTGCAGCCACCTACACCAACTGTGGAGGCTCCCCAGACTCTTGAGTTTCACTCAGCAATATGGGAATGTTAGGAATATAAATCCAACCTCTGCTTTCAGACACATCTCAGTATTACTCCCAGTATGTACTTACAAAACTGTTTCAATTATTAATGGTATCATGATAATCAACCGTGCTTTAAATAAGATGAAAGATTTAATCTTGAATGGACCTATAAAGTACAGATTCACAGGGCATGGAGGAAGTACTCTCAAGATGCTGCTTGCTTTGAGCAAAACCTCTGAAACAAGGCAAAAAGGACAGTCCTCCCAGGCAGTCAGAAATTGTTTCTAATGAAAGATAGAGTGACTATTCAGTAAACAAACAAGAGAATAAGGATTCAATGCAGCCAATAATGAGAAGTTAGCATTTGACTTGTAGAGTCCTACAGAAACCAAATGGGAGTATGGTGTCTTTAAAGTAGCCAGTCACAAGGGCTTTTATGGTTAAATAAATATGTACTTTCAAAACATAAGCACCTCACCTTGTCTGTGCAATGTAGGAGCTGATTTATTTAACCCAATCTTTCTGAATTTTTCTAGAGCATTTTTATTTTTGCAGAGTTCAAAGAGGCTTTACTAAAGAAAAATTTAAGTTAGAGAGGAAAAACCTACTGTATGTTATAACCTATCCTAACCTAAATGCATTACTAACCTCTCTGTATACTCAAATAATTTTGTCACCTTAATGAGTGATAGGCCTACACGCCAGTGTATGTCCAGGCTTGATAGAAATTCATTCTCAAAAAAACCCAGTCTAAGCATCAAAGGCTAAAAGGGAAATGAAATGTCAATCTTTAACTTTCATATTTTGAAAAAAGAAAATGCTAAGTAAGTGTGGTTTCTTCTCCTCTTCCACTAACACTTCCCAAACACTCTTTTCACCAATACTCTTGCATTCCATATGGAGCTGGGGTCTATCATTAGCCAAATCACAACCCCCAAAACACATTTCTTTGGCTCTTCCTCCCTCTCTTCTTCTTCTTTTCCAGCTTTATCATGTGTGGAAGGCCTTGGTCTCCAGGGCTGTGTTCTCTCCTTCCTCCGTACAATCTGTTCTATTCCTCCTTGTTCACAAACCTCCTTGCTCATTCTCCAGCTCTGCGGCAAAATCTCTAGGAACAATGCTATTGATAGCAAGACTCTTCTGGAGGAGGTATGACAAGGGATAGATGGGAACAGGAGAGGAAACAAAGGACAGTGGCAACAGAGCAATCTGAACAGTGCAGGGGAGAGGAAGGGGACCTAGGAACATTCCATGTCAAAAACATGTCTTAGGGACATTTGTGAAAAAGCTGGGATATCCAAATAAAGCTGAATTTTGGTTAGTAGCACTATATGGTTTTAATTTCCTGCTTTTGATAAAGGAGCCTGATTCTGTAACATGTTAGCCTCAAGGAAAGCTGAGGGAAGAGTGTAGCGGACTTCTCTCCCTATCTTCAGATCACTTCCATAAATCAAAACTTCATGTCCAGGCTACTGAAGGAAAGCAATCACTAAGTACAAAGTATTTCAGATTCTTTTGTTTCTCTCAATTATTTTAAAGACACATTTTCGTGTAGTAGCATAATATAGGTGCCCATTATTTACCTATGTAGAATTTGCCAAGGTTGTTTTCCTTTGACCTCTCTTTTTTGCAGGATTATCATTTGAATTCTTTTGTTTCAGTCCAAATTTCAGGTGTCTAAAATTGTAACAATCCATGAGCAGAGCTAAAGACAAAGTTCAGAAAGTTTCTTTGTAAAGACAATCAAAATATCTTTATTTCGTCTCCCTAATACACTTAGAAAAACATCTTTAATTTGTAGAATGCTCTCCAGATGTTCAGAATAGAAAGTGACCCTCCTTAAAATTTGCCTCTAAAGAATATGTAAATTAACTATTAAATAATTCTTAACTTTTTGATAGTAGTATGCAGAACAGACTTTTCTTACTTTCTTTTCTATAGCTTTTTCTTTTCTTACCCTAGTTCGTTACCTGCATTAATTAGGCAAGAAGAATAGCAACCTCTTCATATTGTCAGAGGAACTAGAACACAGTGAGTTTGTAAGGACTTTCCAAGCATCTCATTAGATTTCTTTACAATGTTAGTATGAAAGAATTATAATAACCCCATGCACTAAAAATGATTTGGCAACTGATCCATGTCATTCACAGAAAAGGGCATTTGCCTTCATATTGATCTATCTGGCTCACAAGCCTCATGATGCATAGGAAAAAGCGCCAGTGAGGAGCCACAGTGTAGACGTGCTTTGCTGTAACCAGCTTCTCCTTCCTGGTTGTTGTAACCTTAAAGAGAAACACCCATTTTTCCAGCCCCATGTGTCCACTTGGAAGGATGTTACTTTCTCAGTTTTTCTGCATTTCTCTTTCTGTATTTCCTCCCTCCATCAAAAGAGGTGTGACATATTCAACTACTGAATTTGGAAAAAAGAATAGGTGTGTGTGTGGCTCACCCTTACGTGGACTTTGTTCAGCTGCCTGCCCGCAGAGAAACGTCATCCTGGGCTGATTTCTCCCAGCCCAGATGACTCCCAAGGAGTCATTGCAAGTTAGTTTAGTTGAGTCCTATTAGGAATAAAGCTCATATTTTGATCCTCATTTTGTATGTACCTCTGTGTATTTTTTCAATTAATTCTTAATTCAAGAAATTAAGAAAGGAGTGTTCTGTATTGCTCTTTTCCCAATATCCAGTCATAACTAATAGCTGTTATTTGCAAATATATAGGCTTTTCACATACAGTGTATGAACATATATTTTAAATTCCTGGCAATATCTTTAGTTGACTATTTACTTTTTAGATAAGCTTTTACATTTAGAATAGCTTTAGGTTTACAGAAAAATTGCCAGGCTAGCACAGAGGGTTCCTGTATACTCTATCCCCAGTGTCCTCAGGGGTGTATTTCTCACAGATAATGAACTAACACTGACACAAGGTTAGTAACATTCAAATTTCCCCAGTTTTACATAATGCCCTTTTTCTGTCCCAGGATCTCATCCTGGATCCTACATTACACTTAGTTGCCATGTCTTTTTAGTTCATCTTGGCTGTGACATTTTCTCACACTTTCCTTGTTGCTGATGACCTCAGTGGTTTTGAAGAGGACTGGTCAGGTGTTTTTTACACTGTCTTTCAATCTGGAAGCATATGATATTTTTCCCATGACTAGGCTAGGGAGGAAGACCACAGAGGCAAAGTGCCATTTTCATCACATCATCTTGGTGTGACTTATTGCAATGTTTATGCACTGTCCAGTTGCTTTTTCTATTTCCTCTATTTCTATACTCTATTCTTCAAAGAAAGTCATATTATTTCAACTTCTGTATGAGAGATTTGTACCTTTTCCCCATTTATTATTTTTTTATTTATAGCAATACGGACTTAGAGATATTTATTTTATACCCATATCTAATGTTGCATTGTTTATTTTGTTGCTCACATTGTTCCATCTTTGGTTATTGAGAACTTTCTCAGCTGGCTTCAGTGTCCCTTTGAATTATTCCTATCACCGTGTGTGTGTGCACATGTGGGTTATGTGCATGTGTATGTGTACACTTGTGTGCAAGCTTGTCTTTACTTTCGAGCACTGTAAGTTGCAACAAGCTTATCTTGTATATTTCCTGACGAGTGTTAGAATCCGCTATTTTTACAAAGAGCTCCAGCTCCTTTCATCAGAGAATGATAATAGGAACCAAGATCTGGATGCTGGGTGTGCTTGCTCCTAATGAAGTGTCACTGCGTCTAGACCTTCTTAGAACCTGGAAATAGACGATTATGTACTAAACCCTATGCGTATACGTGTCTATAAATATTTTATTGTGTTTTTATTTACATATACATTAAGCCAGACATGAATTCATATTGATGTGAACAGTGTGTAGTTCATTCTAGCCTTCCCCCTGCTTATGGGTAACTTCCCCCTCCAATAGTGAGAAATCTGGCTCTGACCATCTTCCATTCATTTACTTATATGGTCGGTTTGGGTACACTTGGACAGTGGTTTCAAAATTGAGAGCTCACATCTCCATGGGAAAAATTGTTCCTCCTAGAGTACAACACCTGTGTACAAGTTCTTTTATTTCTAGCCTGCAGTTTCTACTCAGTTCCAAAGTTATATAGGACGGTACCTTTTTTTCCCACCTGCTCCAGCGAGAACATGGCATACATTCATAGTACAATTATATTCTTTTATCCCAGTCTTCATTCCAATCTGGATTGCTTTTTAATTTGCATGACTTAAGGTTCACTTTTTTTACTATGACGTTCTATGAGTTTTGACAAATGCAGAATACCATGTGTCCACCACAGCAGTGTCATACAGAGTAGTTTGTCTCCTCTAAAGAATCCTCTGTCAGCCTATCTCCTTCCTCAACCTCCTGGCAACCACTAATCTCTTTTCTATGTTTACTCTTATGCCTTTTAAAAACTGTCCCATAAAAAGAATCATACAAGCTAGTTTCTTTCATTTAAAAAAGATGATGTTATGACTTACCTGCATCTTTACAAGCCTAACAGTTCATTCCTTTTATCCTGCCCTGTGGATCTGATGCATAAGGTTTAGTGATTCAGCTGTGAATAGCATTGTCTTAGATGGTCTGCTGCTATAACAAAACACCTGAGACTGGGTAATTTATAAGACAGAAATTTATTTCTCACAGTTACTAAGACTGCAAAGTCCAAAATCAGAGCACCAGCAGATCCATTTGTCTGCTAAGGATGATGCTCTGCTTCCAACATGCATCTTCTTGATTAGAAGAACACTCTGTCTTCACGTGGTCAAAGGGGGAAGGTCAAGAGAGTCAAGTGCTACCAGAAGCCTCTTTGTGAGGGCCTTCATTTCATTTATGAGGCAGGAGCCCTCCTGGCCTAATCATCTTTTAAAGGAACCATCCACCTCTTCACACTATCACATTGGCAACACTTGAATTTTACAGGGGACATAGTCAAACCATAGCAAATGTCTTGGTTGCCTCCAGTTTGGGGTGATTATGAATGAAGCTGCTATAAATTTTGAAAAAATAATTTTTCATAGGGGTTGGGCAAATACCTAAAAGTGCAACTGTAGGATTATAAGGTAAGATCAAGCTTTGTTTGATAAGGAAGTTTCAAATCACCTTCTAATTGGTGTCTTCAGTGTGGAATTTTAGCCCTTCTGATACATCTGTGACAATATTTACTGTCCTTGTCTTCTGTTTTTCTGAAGAGCCCTCATGGGTGCATGTGTCACACCTGAGTCTGGTTCTGACTCTTGCTGTGTCTCTTTAGACTGCTTTTTTTTTTTCCTTACTGGTGGAATGCCTTGTAGTTTTGTTGTTGTTGTTGAAATCCAGGCATATTCTATGAGGTAGTAAGAATGGAAAAAAAATAGGCTTTTTTTGTTAGTGTAGTTTTGTTTTGTTTTCTCTGCCTCATCCATGTTGTGAATAAGCTTTTTATCTTTTTTAAAGCAAGAATAAACAGGCTTTTATTTTTTATTTCTTTTAATTTTTTTTTTTTGAGACAGAGTCTCACTATGTCACCTCAGTAGAACGCCATGGCATCCCACAGCTCACAGCAACCTCAAACTCTTGGGCTTAAGTGATTCTTTTGCTTCAGCCTGCCAAGTACCTGGGACTACAGGCATGTACCACAATGCCCATAAGAGCTGGACTGTGTTTAATGTTTGTTAAAACTATGGGTAGCATGGGGCAGTTGTCTGTGGCTCAGTGAGTAGGTACCGGCCCCATATACCAAGGGTGGAGGGTTCAAACCTGGCCCCAGCCAAACTGCAACAAAAATATAGCAGGGCATTGTGGTGGGCGCCTGTAGTCCCAGCGACTTGGGAGGCTGAGGCCCAGGAGTTGGAGGTTGCTGTCAGTTGTGACACCCTAGCACTCTACCAAGGGCCAAAGTGAGACTCAGCCTCTAAAAAAGTGAGACTCTGTCTCTAAAAAAAAAATTAAAAAAAAAATAGCTGGGCATTGTGGTGGGTGCCTATAGTCCCAGCCACTTGGGAGGCAGAGGCAGGAGAATCGCTTAAGCCCAGGAGTTGGGGGTTGCTGTGATGCCACAGCACCCTACCCAGGGCAACAGCTTGAGGCTCTGTCTCAAAAAAAAAAAAAAGAAAGAAAAGAAACTATGGGTAGCAGAGACTTCACATTCCTCAAGTATCTTCGTTTCTATGTCCCCTTGTGGACTTGTAGCTTCTCTTAGGGAGTCTGCACCTTGCAGCTCTTGCAGCTGTAATCCTCTGAGACTAGAGGCTTCCTTTGTATGATCTAGTTTGGGAGGATATGGAGGCAAGGTATGGGGGAGTCTTATTTTAACTGTAAGAATGCTATGTCTTGAGAGTGTGACATTCTCATGTATGTCTGTCCCTTCTCTGGGGGTATTATAGCTCTCTCCTCTTCTCTGTCTATAATATTTCCAACAGATTTTTTGAAAACCATTTCCCCTATTGCCTACACTTTTATTTTTCTCCTTTGGTAAGACTGGCTTCTGTGGGGCAGAATTTCTCCTCCCAGCTGACATAAGCTTTCAAAATTGCTTTATGCTGAATGTTTTCTCCCTGAAGTCTGTACTTTTGTCAGGGAGATCTGTCTAGAAGAGTTTCGTAGTGTCTCTTCTTCCCTTCCTTCTGAGGGCTCTGAGAGGATCTTGCTCAGTCCCTCAGTGTGAGAACTCACTATGGAGTTCCTTGAGGGAAAGTCCACGGAAGTCTGGGACTCCTCTCTATAGCCTTCAGTAGTTTCTCATTCTGACACTAGTCCACACCTATGTTCCAACCATTTGTCAAAATTAACATTTAATGCAGCCCAACAGTTTCTGCTCTGGGAAAGAAAATCTTCTTTTTTTTCTTATTAAATCATAAACACATAGATCATGTATACATTTATGCATTTATGAGGTAAAATGTGCTGATTTAATATAGAATTAGGAATGCTTATATCACACTGGTTAATATATACCTCATCTTGTTTACTTAGTTATTGTGTTAAGATATTTATACTCCAACATGTACCCTTGCATTATGCATCAAAGGTGTGATCCCCCATTCATCCTTCCTTGATCTGACCTCCCCTCTCTCCTCCAACTCTCCCTCCTCCCTCCTTCATCTTGAAGGAGAATAGTTGAGATCTATTCTTCATATGAAAGTGTGAGTGATTGTAAATTGGTTTCATAATGGTACTGAGTACATTGGATATTTTTTCTTCCATTCTTGAGATACTCTACTAAGTAGGATATGTTCCACCTCTATCCATGTAAAAGTAAAAGAGGTAAAGTCTCCATCTTTTTTAAGGCTGCATAATATTCCACAGTGTACATATGCCACAATTTATTGATCCATTCATGGGTCAATGGGCACTTGAGCTTCTTCCATGACTTGGCTGTTATGAACTGACTGAGCTACAGTGAATAATCTGGTGCAAATATCTTTGTTATAAAGTGATTTTGGGTGTTTTGGATAGACACCTAGTAGAGGAATTGCAGGATCAAATGGCAGGTCTACTTTTAGATCCCTGAGTATTCTCCATACTTCTTTCCAAAAGGGACATATTAGCTTACACTCCCACCAGCAGTGCAGAAGTGTTCCCTTTTCTCCACATCCATGCCAACATCTGTAGTTTTGGGATTTTGTTATGTGAGCCACTCTTTAGGGAGTTAGATGATATCTCAAAGTGGTTTTGATTTGCATTTCTCTGAGTAATGTCTCTCTCTGGCACCTGCCACACCAAACTTTAAGGTGTGAACTTGCCCTTTTACTTTATTTCTCTGTTGATAT
>CAUYQV010100074.1:0-27771 GCA_963574575.1 Galagoides demidoff | reverse complement strand
TCGGCTAAGGCGCCAGCCACGTACACCTAAGGTGGTGGGTTCTAATCCCCAGCCCGGGCCTGCCAAACAACAATGATGGCTGCAACCAAAAAATGGCCGGGCGTTGTGGTGGGCGCCTGTGGTCCCAGCTACTTGGGAGGCGGAGGCAGGAGACTCGCTTGAGCCCAGGAATTGGAGGTTGGTATGAGCTGTGATGCCATGGCACTCTACCCAGGGGGATAGCTTGAGGCTCTGTCTCAAAAAAAAAAAAGAATAACTTTACTTTTCTGTTTCTACTTTAACTATGGATATTGGTATTGTGTATGCAAGATTCTGAGAAAAACAGTAGAATGTATTCTAAGGCATGTATGATCTCTTTCAGAAAATACATTATTTTATTTTCCTTTGTCTGTATTGTCTATGTTCAGTTTCTGTCTTCGGCTTCTTGTTCTCTCTCAAATATTTATTAATTTATATATGATAATGAATAAAAGCCAATGTACAAATTATTGTTCTTTAAATTCTAACTTTTTGGCAAATATAATCCTTTTACTGGGTAGAACTTTCCGTGTCTTCATTTCCTATGAGGAAAGTACTCTTTGGCCAAAATGAATTTTATTTTCATACCTGCTATTTTTATCCGTCACAAGAGCCACATTTAAATTTTGACAACAGTGGCAATAGTAAAATATAACTATGTTCTAAGGAATAAGGTCAGATTTAGATTTTAGAAACTTTGTTTAGAAACTGTATTGGAATAATAAGTCAACTAAAGATAGTAAGAATTAAGAATACACTAGATAGATATTTATAAAATAGGGGAATATTGTAATTATTTCCTTTAATAAAGGAAAGTCAAATACTCTTGTGTTATGAATGAATTATGTATGAAACTATAGTATGCATTTCTCATAAATTTGGTTTATATCTTATAGTCTTAGGTGCTGCTGTTTTTAAGCAGCATGTGGTTTTTCCTATTTATTTCCTGACTGATGAGAAACCAGTTGTCTTTAATGACTAAAGAGTTACATACATCATATTACTATAAATTTAAGGAAAGGAGAATAAGATTTCCATAAACATTTAAATTTGGGGGAATTTAAGTAACTTACATAGGAAAATAAGAAATAGTAGTGCAGCTTGGTGTTCCACCCCCAAGTATGTTTTAAACTTACACATACGGCCCTCCTAACAAATACGAATTTAGCTTATGTGGGTGCCAAGAATACCCTTACTTCTTAACCATACTAATCTATACTTGTGTTTTAAGAGATATAAAAGGTTACTTTTTTATTAGTACTTATTAGGTTACTTTTTTAGCAAAGCTTGTATTTACCATTATTTCTACGTGTACCATGAGAATCCCAGGTTTTGAGATACCGAGAGATAGTAGATGTCTTGAAAATAACTTTGGATGGGAGGGTGAGCACAGGCTACCGAAGCCACCACAGGGCTCACACAGGGTGTGTGGGCTCCGGGTCCCACAGTTGTCAGGAGGTTAGATAACCAGTCCCATGGATGAATGGGAGTGGGAGGGGATCGGGGGCCCTGCATGGAGTCTTCCAGGACGATGTGCTCTCAGTGCTAGAGGCTGGGTCAGGTCTTTAAATTCCTGGCCCCTCCTGCAAGACAACTATTGCTTCTTTGCAGGGAGCTCTCCAGTTCTTGGGTGAAGTCCATTATGATTTTCTGTCATCCTTTCTCGTATTAGTCCATTTCATGTTGCTATAAAGGCGTACCTAAGGCTAGGCAAGTTACAAAGAAAGGAGCTTTATTTGACTTAAGGCTTTGCAGACTGCACAAGAAGTGTGGCTCCAGGAACTGCCTCTGGTGAGGACGCACGGAGCTGCCAGTCAGGCTGGAAAGCCAACCAGGCGCAGGAGTGTTACCTACATGGCCTGAGAAGGAGCCAAAGAAGGGAGGAAGGACCACAGCCTTTAAAAAACAGCTCTCAGGTGAACTAACAGAGCTCACTCATTACCGTTGGGACAGCGCGGAGCCACTGGTGAGGGGTCCGCCTCCGTGCCCCAACACCTCTCGCTAGGCCCCACCTCCACCCTGGGGATCACATGTCAACATGGGATTGGAGGACAAACTTCCACACTGTATCACCACTCCTTCGCGTCAGCCCGTTTCTACTTCTCCAAACTGATCTCTTTTTCTTATCTGATTTTTCTTTACTCTTGCCTTAGTAGATATAAACTATTTACTCATCATGGTTCTTTTTTTTTTTTTGGAGACAGACCCTCAAGCTGTCCCCCTGGGTAGAGTGCCATGGCATCACAGCTCACAGCAACCTCCAACTCCTGGGCTCAAGCGAGTCTCCTGCCTCAGCCTCCCAAGTAGCTGGGACCACAGGTGCCCACCAGAACACCTGGCTATTTTTTGGTTGCAGCCGTCATTGTTGTTTGGCAGGTCCAGGCTGGATTTGAACCCACCACCTTAGGTGTATGTGGCCGGCACCTTGGCCATTTGAGCCACAGGCACCGAACCCTTATCATGGTTCTCACATGAGAAGTGGAAGGTCATCTAGGAAATTGGCTAGTCTATCTCATACGCTGTTGACATCATACATTTTTTTTAAATTTATTTATTGTTGGGGATTCATTGAGGGTATAAGAAACCATGTTACACTGATGGCGTTTGTTAGGTAAAGTCCCTCTTACAGTCATGTCTTGGGGGCTTTCCCTAACAAATGTAAGAGGGACTTGACTTAACAAATGCCATCAGTGTAACCTGGTTTCTTGTACCCTCAGTGAATCCCCTCCTTCCCTCTCTCTGCTCTTCCTTTCCCCACCCCTCCTTCCTTCTTCATTTTTAAGAGCAGAGACACTCTGCCTTCCAAAAGGGAGAACTAAACCCCCTGGCTGGCATTCAAGAATCTACCTGTTTGCCACCACCCTACCATTTATGGAATGCTTTCCACTATTACACATAGTACACAGTGTGCTCTAGAGGAAGGTGAGTGTGGTTGGGCAGAAAATGTGCTGAATTTTCCAGCCTCTCTCCTTTATTAAAGCAGTTTTCTCTCCCTAGAAAGGCTTCTCACTTCATCCTCAAGCTCTCTCCTTTTGGAAATCTTTTAAAACATTAAAACCAGATTCAAATGATTAATTCCTTAAATGTTCACTGACAGCTTACAATCACTATTCATGTCCCTCACTTTGAGAGTTCCCTCAGGATATTTCATTATTTTTTAATTGAGATGTTTTATTCTTATAGCTAATTTCCTATACTGGATAGTGAGCTTGCTGGAGGAGATTCTGTATGCTATTGTTTCTTCACACCGCAGTGACTAGCAAAGTTATCTGGAACATAGTAGGCCAGCAAATATAACACATATTTATATGTATAAAATATTAAAAGTAAATAAAAACTCATTGTGTTTCTTAGTGTTATTTCATAATATCAAGTACTGCTTCCTATTTAAAAAGTCAGGTCGTTTCCTCCTGAGATAAACTTGGAAAGCACCATTGTTAGGAAAGGCAAGAATAGTACAAAACATAAGACATAAAATAATTATATTTTGGAATTAATAATATGCTGAACAGGTATTATAAAGATACGCTATTACTGGATAATTATATCTTACTTAAATCCAATAGAACTAAATGCTATCCCCTATTTAAAAACAGTGAGAGATTGGATTTGGCTTATGGAATTATGTTTAAAATTATGTTATTAAGTTTAATATTTTGAAATAACAAAAAATCCTCTTTACTCGGAGAACTTTTTTATATTTCTTTCTCTGAGATGCTTGACTTAACCCCATACTTTCCCCTTTTATTCTGTATTAGCACTAGTGGAGGTTATATCATTTTTGTTTTATTAATGTGTAAGCTCCATTGTTGAAATATTAGTGGTTAAGTTCTTAATTCTGTGTCTATTTTTTGATGCATTGTGAACGAATACGTGTATCATACACACCTCAAGTATATTTTAGGAGGCAGGATAATTTAGTATTTGGTGAAGAAATTTATATCAGCACAAAAATGCACAACTGTGGGGCTGAAAACAAGATGAATTTTATTTGTGTTGAGATAAATGAAGAGAGGACAGAGCGATATTAAAGACATGTCAGAATAAAAATTGACTTTAGAAACAGTATAAAACTATATAGGAAGTGTTAAGAGTAAATAAAGTGGAGGAGGCTGATTGGCAAGTTAAATCCCAGCTCCAAAACTTACCAGATGTATCATCTTCCCATGTTCCTCAGTATCTCTATTCTTTAGTGTCCCCTTTGGGCATGTATAATAACAGAAGCGACTTTTCTGGTCCCCAGCCCCTGGGCCATAGACTGATACTGGTCTGCAGCGGGTTAGGAATGGGGCTACACAGCAGGAGGTGAGACGTGGGCAGGTGCGCCGAGTTCCATGTGTATTCACAGCTGCCCCCCATCACTTGCATAACCCCTCGAGCTCTGCCTCCCATTACATCAGGGGCAGCATTAGATTCTCACAGGACGTAATCTCCACTGTGAACTGTGCTTGGGAGAGACCTAGGTTGCATATGCCTCCTGAAAATATAACACCTAAGCATCTGAGGTGGAGATGCCAGCCCTGGGGAGCACCTGCAAATACAGATTATCCCTTCCCATCCAGCTCCATGGAAAAATTGTCTTCCATGAAACCAGTCCCTGGTTCCAAAAAGATTGGGGACTGTTGAGCTACTTCAGAGGGTCATTCTGGTAAGTTATTTACATTAAGCACTTTGACCTCACCATTTCTATGGAAACAATAGATATTATTATTTCATAAAAACACTTCCAATATCCAAAAACATTAAACATCCCTTATACTTTTTGTAGAACTAACTCTGTGCCAGGCACTGGACACATGATACCTCATCTAATCCCTTCAATTCCTCCCTGCCAACAGGAAAGTAATGACATATTCAAGACCAGCAGTAAGGAGAGCTGTTAGCATAGGACTAAGTAGCATAGCAGGGGCCTTTACGAGGGAGGCCCAAAGGAGCAAATGGAAGGAGGTGTTAATGGCACCTGTAGTTCTGGAATAGTGTTGCCAACCTGAAGTTGTGGCTTTTGGTTGGTTGGTGAGACCAGACTGTGGTAACCTGGCAGGAAGAAAGGAGAATATGCAAATACCCTCACCTTAACCCCCACTCCAGACAGATGCTAGAAGGCAAGGGAGCCCACTTCAGATGAGTGGGCTGCCCTGAGCACAGGGGGGCTGGAGCTAAGTGCAGAAGGAGATCTGATGGACAAGCATAAGACTCCCTGCTTGATAGGAGTTATTGTACCACTCAGGTACAGATGAGGAAGCGGAGTCAGGAAGGGTAAGTGATTTGCCCAGTGCCTCTGCTACTGAGCAAGTGGCAGATTCGGGGTTGAACCTAAGTGGTCTGGTTTCAAGGTAATGGTCCTAAACACTGCGCCATACAACCTAGTGTACGTCTACCGGAGGTCACGCTTGGCAGAATCAAAAGCCACATTCATCTTTCTGAGAAGAGTAATCTCAGGAGACAGAGGAATCATGTGTAAGGTATGGCTGATACAAATTTCTTATAAGAAGAGGTAACTGATTAAGGAAATAGAAGTTTTAGAAAACAGGAAAAGTGGATCTTTGAGGGTCATAAAAGTGTGAGATAGAGTGGGGTGGTTATGAGCTCCCAGTGGTAAAAAGTTTTGACTAGAAATAGAAGACTTTTATCAAACTTTAAATTAACAATTAAAAAAAATTAGAGGGATATTGGGAATAGTATGAATGAGATGTTAACATTGAGAAAAGGGTGTTCATTTTGATCGACATAATAAGGTACTTTATATTGGAGTGAGATATAATAATTTCCTATAATTATATAGGAAATTTATATCAGCATAAAGTGTGCATTTATTAGATATAATAATTTCCTATCATGCCAAATAGGAAAACAGAGGCACGCCTGTGCTTCGGACGGGGCACAAGAAGGAAGCTTGGAAGGAAAGTTAGATGGCTTAAAGAAATCCACAGTATTGTTTGAGAATAAGTTCCCACTTCCTTCTAACTTCTGCCAGGAACTAGTTGTGTGAAACTAATCATGATAACAGGGGAATGAATCCCAAGACAGTTAAGGAGATTGTCCAGTAGAATTGAGCCACAGTAGATGAGTTTAAGTCCTCAGCTCCAGATACATTACCTCGGTAAGGACATTTCTACTGTGTTCAACTTTTTCAGACTCCATGCAGAACATTTTAACACTGTGTCTTAGAGCCGTATCATTTTGAACTTGTAAAAACTGTTCATCCTCCGTGTGCAATCTCGCTGCTACTTCTCCATTATTTTTAACCTGGTCTCTTAATTCACTTGGTCACGTGTTCCTGACCCCTCGGGGATGGTGCAGCCTCACAGTCAGCTGTGTCTTTCCGTCGTGATGAGTCTATAGCCCATTGGGTCAGGGGCCGCTGGCAAGCACTCTATTTCTCAAACCTCCCAGGTCCTTTGCAATCCCACTCAAGTAATTCCAGTTCAGTCTTTAATTGAATGTGAGAACTGCCCATTGTTGTGCGCTGTGTACTGGGAAATACAAAGGTGAATAACAGGCTGCTTATACTGTGAAAGGCCTCCTATTGTAGCCCATTTCCCTCCAGACTACTACAGTCACATCTGGTCTTGCTTGCTTTTACTCAGGCCAGTCTAATTTATCCACAGACTGCCCACAGTTACAGTCGCCAATGCAGATCCCATGAGTCACATGCTAGGAACCTTCACGGTGCCTCTCTTAAATCAGCAAAATTCCATCACAAACAAATGAACAACACAGAACTTGCTTTAAATTTACGTTTCTTATTTTCTTAACTGAACGTGCTGGGGAGTAGGTGGGGGGGGTACAGAAAAAGAATAATTATCTTCTTTTGTAGGAAAATTCCTAAACTATCTGGTTCTCCTGTGCTGAGAGGTGATGAGAAGGGAGACGCTCTGAGGAAATCTTTTTAGGGCTAACATCTAGTTTGTGAATTTGGAAACAGACATGTCTTTTTATTATTTTAAGGTACTATGCTTCTAAAAGTTTTACAGAAGAAAGAGAGGCTATAACCTTCACAAATTAATTATGCAACTATTTAATAGGATATTTTTATGCTCACTTGTCTTTTGAGAATGCATAAAACAAGGAGAAAATAAAATAGCAAATTGGTGTATTATAGGCTAAACTATAAAAGAAATAAATGCTTAAGTAGTTTCTTTCCTAGCACTCTTAAAAGCCCCTTTTAAATTCCGTAATAAAATTATCATTCCACGAATTTAAATACTCTAATGATGTTAATGATATTGGATTCAGCCACTTTCATTATTTCTATTTAAACTTCACTAATTTTAAGAAACAAAGGGGAAGACAAGACCTACAGTGATGTACACCACAGTTCTCATTTAAATGAATATTATATCCTCTCGGGAATAGGTATTTCTCTCCCAAGAGGACTCCAGATAGGGCATTTCTAATTATTTTAATTTATTAGACTTAACAATTTTGCTCACAACAGAATGAGACAGTTAAAATGTCATTTCACAGATAAGGACATTGAGACTTATCTCAATAAATATCTCCATAAAATTATCTCAATAGAACTGAAATAATTTGCCCAGGGTCACATTGGTATTAAGAGCTGGAACTAGAATTCCAGCCCCAGGTTTTTTGGTCACAATATACATTCCTACATCTTTCCATTTTGTACCATTCTCCCAATCAATATTTTCACCAGACTATTTATCACTGCAAATATTCCAAATCCAATTACAGAAGCACTCAAGGGTGAGTTAAATCTTGGCCTCCAAATGCTACTCCCTGGGAATGTGGTAATGGTCCCTCAAGAGCTGTCTTGATTTATCTTTCGTCTTTCCTCTTGGCTTGTTTCGGAGGGTTTAAATGCTGCTTCCACGAATATCTTACTGTCCTATTAGCATCACTTTTTCTAAGGTTTCCTTGCACTGGCGACGGCCTCCTTCAGACTCATTTTCTGGGCACCGTCTCTTGTGCCTGTTTCTTTAGTTTTCTCCGCAGAACTTACGATTCACTTTCACCCTTTGCTTTTCACTCCACAGTCAGATGCTCCTGCTGTAACCTTGCTGCCACACTTGTATTTTATTTTCTGTTTCCCGCCATCATGTAAAGATCCTTCGTTTTCCTTTAAAGAACTTGATAGTTAGACTGAAACACTTTATACCTGAATCCCATGAGGAAATAAAAAGCTCTCCCAAACAACACAAATGTTCTCACGTGGCTTATTTTTACCCTGCAAACTACCTACTGCTCGCAAGAATATTTGCATACGTAGTTCAAAGATTATAAGAAATCCCTGGTGAATTAGTAAATGTACCTTGTCATCCTCTGCTGCCTGCCTGCACTTACATGAGCTCACTTGACACAAAGCTGTATATAAGGATGTTTAGAAAGCGACAAAAAGGTGTTAAATAATTGTTATGGTTTGAATACATCCCTTCCAAAAATAAGGTGCTTAAACTTAATCCCTACCATGGTGGTATTGTGTGGTGGGCCTTTTGGGAAGAGTTTATATCTTGAGAGTGGTGCTCCCATGAATGGATTGCAGCTGGAGGGAACTAGCTTAGACCCCCTTGTTCTGTAGCTTTCTTTGTCATTTGAAGACATAGAGGGCATCCTCTTTTTTCCTTTCCACCCCGTGTGCCTTATGAGGATACCTAGATGGTGCAGTCTTGGGGGAACAGACCTTTATGAGCTGTCTAACCTGTGGGTGACTTAATCTTAGATGTTCCAGTCTCCTCAGCTTTGGAGAGTAAATTGCTATTGTTCATAAATTACCCAGAGTCAAGTGTTTTGTTACAGCAGCACAAACAGCCTCGGACACTAAGACAGCATTGCCCACGAACTTTATGTCCACCCTGTATTTTATTTTCAGTAACTAAAATAACTACAATTGTACTATTGATAACCAAGAGTAACATAAAAACAGTTAAGTTTCTTTTTCTTTCTCTCTGAGATAGAGTCTGACCCTGTCAGTAGCCTGGGCAGACTATGAGACCATCATAACTCACAACAACCTCAAATTCCTAGGTTCAAGCCATCCTCTTGCTTTTGCCTTCTGAATAGCTGGGATGACAGTGCCTCCCACCATGCCTGACTGATTTTTCTATTTCTTATAAATATGGGGTCTCGCTCTTGCTGGACTGGTCTTGACTATGTGAGTTCAAGCAATCTTCCCACTTTGGCCTTCCAGAGTGCTAAGATTACAGGCGTGAGCCACCATGCCTGGCCAACAGTTAGATTTCTTCATGAGTGTTTAAGCGACTTGAATGGCTTGCTCTGTTATCTCTTCTCTCATTGGTTCTCTGTCCAGACACGAGCATGGGCATCATTTAATAACTATTCCACAAGTATCAGAAACTATTCCCTCATTGATACTAATTCTACTTGGTAAAATCTGAATTTTGAAAATGTATAATAGGAAAAATAAGAATCACTGAAAACTACAGGAACTTTGACTATGATTCACCAAGCAAGTCCTGCTAAGTAACTCATCCAAATGAAAAGCATACGTAGTGTGCCTTAGGAAACAATGTAGGTGACTGGGAGTTGGAGTCAGATTGCTCTTTCAGTCTCTTTTGGAAAGGCCCAGTTATGACAGATACAAATTATTTTTCTGTACATTATCAGCTTCATATCAGTTATGGGGAGAAGTTACAGATGCCCTGGGAAAATTTTGAACTATAGATAATCAAAAAGGATGGCTACTTCAGGTTGTAGAAGCTTTACTGGGATATTAGGATAGGAATTGGAGTTTCGGGTGGAATTTTATTGCTGTTGGATACTATCTTTGTATAGCTTATTCAGTTTCCCAAAATAGGTAAATAGTAGGCCAACAAAGTCAACTATTTGATTGTCACAGGCATTGTAATCCTTTTACTGTGGGTCTTAACTGCAAGCTGGTAGGAATGGCAAGGGCAGTGAAGTGTATTTAACTAAAGTGAAGACAGTGGGCACATTAAGTTATCTTGGCTGTGGGGAAGGTCTTTGTGGCAAGGAGGAGGGCTGAGGCACTCAGGCACCCAGATGAAGAGTGAAATTCAGCAAACCAAGTGATGCCCCCCATGGAAAGGATCAGTGAGCTAACATTCCTTGCCCAGCCAAGGCTACTATTAAAGTCTTAAGATTCAGAAGTTGATGAGTAGGTGTGGAGTAAATTATTTTTGAATAGTTAAAATAGCTTATGTTTGTGTGTGTGTGTGTGTCTGTGTGTGTGCATGTGTGTATGTATGTATACTCTATAAATAACAAACCGTACGCTAAGACATTGTATACTTAATTATTTCATATAATACTTAAGATTGCTTTGGAAAACAATGTTTTTCTTATATTGAAGAGAGTAAAACCAAGTCAGTACTTCGCTGTGTCTTCTGAGGCAGAAGCTTCATACCATCGGCCCTTTGTTATCTGCAAGTTCTCCATCTGTGGATGCAACGAACTGTGGATTGAAAGTATTTTAAAAAATACAACAATAAAAATTATTACAAATAAAAAAATAGAATGTAACAACTACTTACACAGTGTTTACATTGTATTAGGTCTTACAGGTAATCAGAGATGATTTAAAGTCTATGGGAGCTTATGCATAGATTATGATACTATATGTATCATAATTCTGTGCTACATTATATAAGGGGCTTGAACATCCTTGAATTTCTGTATCTGTGAGAGAGCCAGGGAGGCATCCATCATGGGTGTGAAGAGACAGCTGCACTTGTTTGCTGTCCATGACTGGAACTAAGTTTCTGCCTGAACTCACACGTGAAGCTCAGGCGCCTCTGTGGAACCAGAGGCTACACAATTCTAACCCTGTAATTTGTTCTCAAACAGAATAGATGTGTTCTTATGTTTGGATACTCGAGATCTGATGGGGGAAGAAAATACCATGGAAATCCTGGTACGAGCATGCTATAATAAGAACTTTAGTGAAAAAGTATGTGCATTGCGCTCCATATGATGGGTGGTCAGGGAGAAAATAGTGCTCTTGACCCGTGATTCCTGGACATGACGGCTGTAGTTGCTGGGATTAGTAATACTCACCTGTACGTACATCTATTTAATATTTTGTCTGAAATAAGAAACATTTTTTAAAATGCTGAGTTTCTATTAGGCTAAACTTATTAAATATATAGAGTTATTCCTTATTTTCAGGTAGTGAATTTCCTATACTCTTGAGAAACGTGAATTGCTCTTTTATAAAGCAGTAGTAAAAAATAACAATATGTAATGGAATTAAGGTATTTCGCAAATAGCAGAGCTAAGTGCCAGGCAGTGTGCTTAACTATTTACAAGTATGACTCCTTAGGGCAGCAGTTCTCAACCTGTGGGTTGTGACCCACAGGGACTGTATTAAAGGGTTTGCCACATGAGGAAGGTTGAGAACCACTGCCTTAGGAGATACCATTTAAATGGCCACAGATTCTTTGCTGCTTTTTTCATGAAGGGGTGGAGAGTATTTCTTTTCCCTTCAAACCCTATAACCAATAGAATGAGACAGAAATAATTGTTTGCTACTTATGAGGCTCAGCCTCAGGGAGTCTTTACAGATCCCATTCTATCCTGCATGGAAGCTGCTTGCCTCCAGGTGAGGACCCCGGAACTCCTTGGAAGACCTTGTGGAGGAAATCCATAGGCCGTCTTGAACCACCTAACTCTAGAGAAACTTGCACATGATGACAACTACTTTCATGGTCCTAAGCAAGAGAACAGAAGCTGCCTGCTGGTCACAGCCCAAACTGCAGCACCCTGAGTGTACTAAGTTTAGTTTGGGATTGGTTTATTGCCACAAAAGATGTCTGACACACTTTTGCTTTTTATCTGTTATCTACTATGCTACTACTGTAATTTTTTATCATGCTATTCTTATCCCATTTTGCAGATGAAGCAACTGAGGCTCAAGATGTTACCAACTTGCCTAATTTCCCAATAACTTACCTAGTGCCCTCAAAAGTGGCCTTCCTCACATTCAGATGTAGGCAAAAAGTTAGGGCTGAGGATTGTAAGAAGATGACTGTTTTGTTTTTAAATGCTCATATTTGTTTTCAAAAAATGATGATGCTATATTAGTCCTTTATTATTTTTTTAAATGCCAGTCAGTGGAATTAAAAAGCTTAGAAACTAGCCTCTGAATATTGATCATGTTATAAAGCACAAGCCAATTACCTTTAACAAAAGCTTTCACTGTGTCCATTGTCTTGTCTGAAGTTCCTGAAAGCCAAAACGAGAGAAAGTTTTCCATGCAGGTCGTTTATTTAGGAAATGATCCCAGGGAGCAAGAGTTAAGAAGAAAACAAGGAAATGAAACCCCTATCCAAGGATGAGCTATCAAGTCGATGTTTGTTACAGACATCCAAACTTTTCATGCAGGTGAAATTAGCTCAGTAATCCCTAACTGGGACAGTTGGAAGAAGGGCAGAGAAATTATCTCTATTAGTTGAGAGTGGTTTCATAGTTTTTTGCTCCCCACACTTCCAGGCAATGCACGTGTCCCAGGGCAGGAGAGAAGAAAGGAAAGCTCTGGCTTGAGCCAGGCACTGCCAAGTGCACCTCACAAAGCTTGCAAGGAGATGGTGACCGGAACACTGGCTTAGGAAGAGGTGGGGTCAGGAGGGTTTGAAGTGGCCACAAGTGGCATGTTACACACACACTTCAATGCTCTAGAAAACCCAACAGGAATATTGCCTTGTATAAGTCCTCACTAAGGTTAAATAACCTTAGGGGTTGAATGCTCCTAAACCAAAATTAGACAGCTTAGCACACCGCGAGGAAGGAATAAACACTTTTCTTTACATCTGACTTCTACAGACTTGCTTCCTCCCCAATGTCAAGAGCAAGCTGAAAGAAGCATTGAATTGGATGTGGTCTTTGACCTTGCCCTAACTAGCACCAGTTTGCAGCCCCGCCCTGCCACTTCATTTTACTTCTGAAAGCCAACCATTAACAATATATCTGTGCAAGAGAAATGCTGTAGTTCTTTTAATGAGCTACCCTTGCATTCGGCTATGTAAGGTCAGAGGAAAGTGTGCTTTATATCTGAGCCATGCCAACCACTCATAGCAATGTCAGTGCAAAAGAACCAATTTGAACTTACCATTAATTAGCTTTTTAGTGGGCTGTAAAACTTGCTTAAGGTATGAAGTACTTGGTAATTATAGGAAACTGTGGTCATATTCTGAAGAACTGAGGCAAAAGGAGCCTAAATAAAACAAACTGCATTTAGGTCTGAATTCCAAGAAAGTTTAATGAGCATCATGTCTTTGGTAATGTTTGGAATATGATTTTAATATTGCAAGTTTTATCAACATTTCAAAGATACCAAATACTTGCGCTGAACTTGCAATAGCATAAACAAAAATTAATATTCCCAACTTATAATAAGTTACATGAAATAAGATTCCCTAACACCTGGCACTGGTTACATTTTTCAAAGAAATCAATTTACTCACTGCACTGATAGTGTGGTACTGAACACGTATTATTTAGCAAGCATCCCTTTACATTTACAGCCAACCATAAGAATTTACGTCCGCATATTTGAAAGGGAAAGCTGCTTTGCTCTTCACAACTAACAACTTCACTGTAGCAAAGTGAGAACTTTCAACACCCACAAATAATATACATTAAGTGTTGCTACCGAGACCAGTGCAAATTTTCTTTCCAAACATTTTGGGCTGAGTGTGATTGCTCATGCCTATAATACCAGCTACTCATGAGGGTGAAATGGAAGGATTGTGTGAGTCAAGGAGATCAAAACCTGGGCAATATTGCGAGACCCCCATCTCTAAAAGAAATAAGACATTTTTAAAAAAATTAGAAGGGTGTGGGTTCTCAGAGTCCCAGCCACTCAGTAGACTGAGGTGTGATTCGAGCACAGGAGTTTGACTCTGCACTGAGCTATGTCTGTGCCACTGCACTCCAGCCTGGGCTACGCAGGGAGACCCCTCTACATAAATAAATAGACAAACAAAACATTTTGTATTGTTATCTAGTGTTTAAAAAGCTAATCATAATCCTGTAATAAGGAAGCTGATGTGGAGCTGATGAAATCTAAGAATTAAGATACAGGAGAATAAATAATAGCCACTGAGTAACTAAACCTAAATTCTGCTATTTGCACCTATGCTATTATTAAGAAGTATGAAGACCTTTTATGAAATGCTGCTGGATTTGAGTATTTTTGAACTCTAGTGAAGGATGCAAAAGAGATGTCCAAGTGCTGTTTACAATTCTGTTTTATTAATATTAAATAATTTAAATTCTCCAAGCAAACACAGGGAAGGTTGGAGCCCAATATTTACCCTTTTTTGCTTTCTATGAACTTGGACATGGTGTAATGTTAGTGAATGCAGTTTACAGAGCATGTATTATTCCTTTAACTACTGAATAACATTGATTCGAGTGATGTCACAGAATAACCCTCACTTTGCAAAGAAATGGTGGTAACTACAGTGACTCATCGGTGTACACGGTGTGGATTGACGACTCAATCCAGGAACCTTTCAAATCTGAAAGTGATGCTGAATACTTGTTCTTCAGTAATCAAGCACAGTACGCAATCAGCTTCCATCGTGGGTCCGCGGAGGGAAAAAATAGTAAAATGGTGATGAAGAAGTAAAGTGAAATGTCAAGAATGCACATGTGCTACTTTCTTAAAAATCTAAATATTATCGCCATGTTAGAGAATCTGCAATGGCATAGATTGGTCAATTTGATCTGTAAATGGCGCCAAATCTTTCTTTTAGAGGCAGATGCTGGGCTGCCTTTCTTGATTCCCTGTGCATTGCTATTGTGAACGCATCTTTACTTAGAATCCAGCGTCCCATTTTATGTGTGTGTTATCAGCAATTCAGCACGAGAGCCTCGAGGAAAACGATAGCAGTGACCCCAATGCCATCTTTTACTTCTAATTGAGACTTTTTTCCTTCTATCTTTACATACTTGCAGATAGAAAGGGACTCTTTTACACATCTATGTATGTCAATATATTTCTTTTTTGAAAATTTAAACTAATTTCTTTTTAGTGAGTGAATAAAAAGAGATGTATTACAAATAAATTTAACAGAAAGAGAAGCATATATTTAAAAATACAAATTGCTGTAAGTTTAGGTCCATTTTTTCCCATAAACTAGAAACAAGAAATAATTACTGAGGATAAAGTTAGTAGTATAAATATTATAGAATCTCAAAATTATAACAGTTCAAAGAATATAGATTTATAAATCTTTATACAATACCCTTAATAAATTGTGAAACAGCATCTATAAATTCCCTAATAGAGGGGTACCACTGTTCCAGGTACATTGGGGTAGCCTAGATTTTTGAAATATTTTTTCCTAAATTCATATATCTGGTACCATCCAAAAGACAGACTTTGAAATAGTTGTAGAAACCATGGTCCTCAGTAAATGACCCAATCAGCCTGCCCCTTGCCCTCACCTCAGAGAACAGGTTGCTAAATATTTATTAAACTATTTTTCCTCTGTTTATTTTGATATTTTTGTCTGTATAATTTTTATTTTTTTAACTTTAGATTAATTTTTATTTCAGAATATTAGGGGATACATGTGGTTTGTTTAAAGTACTTTGTTTTTGATTTATGTTTTTGTGATTATTAATGGTTCATTAATTTTATTGCTGAGTAATATTGCAGTGAATTAATATATCATTTAGTTTATCTGTCCCAGTGGGTATCATCTGGAGGGGATTTTGCCCCCACCTGGCACGTTCGGCAATGATTGGAGATAATTTTGATTGCCATAACGCTGGGATTGCTGGTGAAATCTGAGGGACTGAGGCCAAGGGTGTTGCTGAACATCTTACAATGTACAAAGGAGTTCCTGAAAAATAATTCTTTGGTTCAAAATGTCAATTTTGGCCACTTGTAAGAGACCACAAGATGTCCCAAAAGTCATCCCTGAAGTTTCCATATACAGAGAAAATGGAGAATTGTAGCTACATCTACCCTTATTTACAAAATGTTCATTACAAAATTTTATAAAATATTTGCAACATATTCTCTATATGTTAGCCACCTCTTTGTGAAATTTTGTAATGAATACTTTGTAAATAAAGGCACATGTAGCCAGTTTCTCATTTTCCTATGTATAGGAAATTTGGGAGTGAATTTTGGGGCCACCTGTATGTTCTTGTCTTTCGGTGGACATTTGGCTTGTCTCCTGTATATGGGCATTGAAAATAAAGTGGATTGAAAACTTTTAATATACCTTCTGCAGACACATGCGTTTACATTTCTTGGATAAATAATTAAGTGTGGGAGTGCTGGGTCAGAGTGTGTCTGCATATTCAGTTTTAGTAGATATTGGCAAAACGTGTCCCAAGTGGTCATTCCATTTTAAACTTCCACTAACGATATATAAGAAATATAGGTATTGCACATTCTGACCAACACTGAGACATTTTGGGTTTCTTTTTAAGATAAAACTTACATAGGGTGATGAACTCATATTTTAAGAGTACAATTTGGCAAAATATTTGGCAAGTGTTACAACATAGAATATTTCTGTTAACTGAGAAATTTCATTTGGTGTCCTCAAATTGATCCCAACCTTTATAAACCATCACACTTGTGATTTTATTAAAACGTATTACTTTTTCCAATTTACCAAATTCATGTAAATGTGATCACATTGTTTGTGTTTTTACGTGTCAGGTTTCTCTGGTTTAAGACATTGTTGAGATCCGTGCCTGTTGTTGTAGAAATAAGCAGGCCACGGTTTCCTAAATGATATGCCACTCTGAACACATCAGAATTTATTTATCCATTCTCCTGCTGGTTGACCTTTTGGACAAGTTACTAATGAACCTACTAGAATATTTAATATGTGATTATTTAACTTTATACTCACACATGTCCTATTTTGGATGAATAAACCCCCCCCCCAAGTAGAATAATGGGATTATATAGTAACTATATATTTTGCTTGACAGAAAACCACCACAGTTTCTCAAGGTGATTCTATAATTTATGTTGCCCCAGAAATGTGTGAATTTTCAGTTGTTCCACATCCTTGCCAATGTTGATATCAATACCAATATTGATGTTGATATTTAAGTATTCCAGCATATAAGAAGTGGTACGTCATTGCACTGTCAATACCATTTCACTAATGACTAAAGATATAGAGCAACACAGCTTTTCGTGCACTTATATCCCATTTATATCTTACTTTGTGAGATATCTTTTCAATTTTGTTTTGCCCAAATTTTCTTGAAAAAAAATTTTTTTTTGGTGTGGGATACTTTAAGGGTACAAAGAATTAGGTTACACTGATTGCAGTTGTTAGGTAAACTCCCTCTAGTAATTGCGTCCCAACCCCAAGAAGTGTGTCATACAATGTGACCCCCCCCAACTCCCTCCTTCCTCCCCTCTCCCCACTCCCCCATTCCCTTCCCCAACCCCTTGTATTAGCTCATCTACTGCCTTCATATTAGACTTGAGTACATTGGATTCTTGCTTCTCCATTCTTGTGATGCTACTAAGAAGAATATGTTTTGTTGGAATTCATCATATATGTTGGATAAAAATGGTTTGTTATATACATATGCATATGTACCAGGTATTTTAAAGGATTTTCTTTTAGACTGTGGCTTTTACTTTTTATTTCCTTAATGACTTTTCATGAGTAGTTTATAATATTGATGAAGTTCAATTTATCATGTTTTATTGTTGGTGCTTTTTCTGTCCTAGGAAAACTTTGTTTATTGTAAAATACGAAATACAGTATGTTTTCTTTTCAGAGTATTTAGATTTGAGCTGAAGATTGATTTAAAATTATTTTATGTTTGTTGTGTGAAGTCAGGGTCAAGTTTAAGTTTTCTCCTGAATTTACGTAAATGGTAAAGCAACAGCATCTGAAAAGTGTTTCTCTACCCAATGAATTGCTTTGAAGACTTCATAAAAAAATCTCCTTATGTTATATGCGTGAGGGTCCATTGGGGACTCTATGTCCAGTTTTATTAATCAATTTTTCTGTCCTCTATCAATGTCACTCTGCCTTCAATATTGTTGCTTTAATTAAGTTTTGAAAGAGAGTACATGGAAATAATATTTCACATTTTTATTTTGTTAATAATCTTTTCGCTATGCTAGGTCCTTCTCATAGCTATATAAATTTGACAATCATCTTGTCTGTAGATATAACTGTTGATATTCCACTGAGATTGTATTTAAACTACAGAATTATTTATGTATCTATAGAGAATTTATATATCTACAGTTGAATTTTCTAATCCATGAACGTATGGGTGTGATGATAAAGTTTGTGAACTTGCCACCGTGCACTTCTGCTGGCAGCACCGTACAAACAACTCAGTAAGGTCTCCTGACCTTAGTATATCAGTCTCACTGTTGTGTCTGTGATCACCGTGGCAGCATCTTGCTGAGTGGTGTTTGATATTGTTGTTGTATGTTTTCATGTACTATTGGGAGAACTTTGAAGCTGGAATTAGAGCAATGAACAAACATTAAATTCCTTATTAAAGTTGGCAGGAGTAGCAGTGAAATCAGGAAAATTTTATTCCAAGTTTATGGGGAGGATGCCATGAAGAAAATAGTAGTGTACAAGTGGGTTAAACATTTTTCTGAAGGGAGAGAAAGTGTCACTGATGAAGAGAGGTCAGGGTGGCCAATAATGAGCAGAACCTAGAAAAACAGTGCAGAAATTTAGTGAAATGCATGTCAAAATCGTCAGCTGACTGTGCGAAGCATAGAAAACCAAGTAAACACTGGTAGAGAAACAGGAAAATCTTAACTGAAAACTTGCCAACAACTCGTGGCTCTTGCGTTGTGACAATGTGGCAGCTCAGGGGGCACTGACGGTGAAGGAGTTTTGAACCACAAAACAAATAACTATTTTGCAATACCCTTTTTACTTATCTGATCTGGTCCCCTGTTACTTTTTTTTTTTAATTGAAAGATAAAGGAAATACTGAAAGGGAGACATTCTGATGACATTCAGAGCATCAGCTGATATGGATGAGAGCTCTGAGGGTCATCTCAGGAGGAGTTCCAGAATTGCTTTGAAGACTGGACTGGGTGCAGGCATCAGTGCTCAGCTCCCCAGGGGAGCACTTTGAAGGTGACCGTAGTGATATTCAGCAATCAGGTCTGTTGCACTTTTTCTAGGATGACTTCACAAACTTACCGATCAGACCTCAGAGTATGACTTTGTATTCATTTAGATGTTGTTTAATTTCTTTTAGCAATTTTCATATTTTCAGTTTGGGGGCTTAACTACCTTTTGTTAAATTCATTGCAATGTATCTTTACTTATCTGTACATGCCATTTCCCCCTAATTAATATATTCCAGTTTTTTTCCTGCTAGTATGAAAACATATACAGTGATCTCATACACTGTGATCTTCATAAATTCGTGTCTTCGTTATAGAGCCTCTTTGGGTAGACTCCTTGAATTTTATAGTCAATCTTGTAATCTATCTGCCTTTCACGTCTACCTTGTATCCCTTTATTTGCTTTACTGCAAAACTAGCACCTCTAGGACAATGTAGAACAGAGGTAATGTGGTACGACAGCCACACCTTGTTCGGGGGGAAAGTTTTAAATTATGAATTCTATGTTTTTAGATCTTACAGATTTAGTCCAATTTTCTGATTCTTCCTGAATGTTCATTGTTAATTTCTGTCCAAGTCATCAAAGATGCTAAATGTATTAGCATAAAGTTGTGCATTATGTTAAAAAAAATACCACATGGTATTTGTAGAAGCAGCAGCCATGTATCACTCCCCATATTATTAAAGAGTCTTTTCTCTAGTCTTTCTAGCCATTTATCAATTTTGTTAATCTCTTTAAAAGGAATAACTTCTTTTTGTTGCTTTTCTTTTCCACATATTTCCTTAATCTTAATTCATCTTTATCCTTTATTATTCCCATCTGCTGGACTCTTCTTTTTCTAGTTGTATAAGGCAGATGCTAAAATAGTCGATTTTAGACATTTCTTATTTTCTAATATGAGCATTTGAAGTTGTAATTTTATTAGCAGAAATCTACTAGTGTGAGACTCAAAACGACAGGGACACTGTGGTTAAGGACTCAGCGGTGTCAATTTCCAAGAGGGCTTCGTTTTCAAGGTAAGTTACCTGTATTTACTCTAGACGTATGGGAGGATAGAGTGGGTTTGGTGAATACTGCTGCAATGGTTTCTAGTAGGGTCACTTCTGCAAAGTATGAAAAGAAGCTAAGACCACAAGTCATGTGAATCGACAATAAATTCCAGCAATTAAGCAAACACACAAGGGATATATTCATTAGAGTCATTAAATGCCTTGCCAAAAGAAACCTCCAGCTGTAGTTAATTCTTATTACGTACACAGAGCTGTACCTCTTAGCTGGCAAAAAGATAAATAAGTAAGCAAACAAACAAAAATGAAGTATTTCCTTTATTCCACTTATGAGGACCTAAAAGTTTTTTAACATAAACCCACAGCCTTAGACAGAAGCAATTTTGCTTCTTCCAGACGTTACATGTAGACCAGAGAAGCAAATAGATTTTGAAACTTACTGGGTGTCCAAAGACTGGCAGGAGCCACTCTGAGGAATCAGAGACAAATTTTCCAAGTGAACATCAGTCTGATAAAATATTTAGTTCACATTTAAATTATTTTAAAATGAACTTTTAGATATGCATATAATGAAATTAATAAGAATCTATTTCAAATTTGTGAGTAAAAAGTAAATTTTCCACTTATCTGTTAGAGAAACGTGATATAATCTCAACAATAATTTCATTTTAGATATAAAGCATTTACTGATGCAAAATATAGGCCTGAGGGAAAAACGTGACACTGAATGTCCTTATAACAGCTGACGCCATGTAGGAGAAAAGTTAGACATCACATGATCGTCACAAAGCCTGTGTTTTCGTTCTGAATCACGGGACAGGGTTTTAAGGTGACATCTCTCATTCCCACTGTTTGAAATATGCTTGGTTTTATTCCCAGATGGTGTGAATCAGGAAAACTGAGGAAATATTTGATGATAATCAGTATATATTTCTATGTAAATTTTAATCTTTACCATTTCCTTTTATTTATGTTTGGGAGATTAAAATGTTTCCAATGGGTACAAGTATTAATGTTTATATTTTAAAAACAAGTTCAGATCTGCTGTAACATTCTCCCAGGGTATGCAAACTTAACAGTGCCTCTGGGATATGAGAAGCGGGATATATGTCCTCCTTTACAGCAAGAAAAATCCATTTTTGTCCTTGAACTAGTGCTCCATTCTAAAAAATATAATCAGTGCCACCTAATTTGCTTTTTAAGCAAAACTCAAAACGTTATATATTTTGAAGTATATACAATGGAAAGTAACAATGATTGCAGTTTTAGGGAAAGCTGTGCGAAGTAGTAGTTAAGTTGGCTAGAAGAGGCATGATTTAATGAAATGGAATGTTGTCCTGAAGAGTTTACTGTACAAGGACCCTGCTGAGAACACTGCAGGCTCCCAACTTAGCTGCGACTGTTCCCATGAATCAGGCTTGCTCCCCTAACTGTGTAACTAATAAAGTCATCATTACTGCCGGGTGCTAACATTCGAAAGAAAGCAAAGCCTCTCCTTTAAAAAAACAACTAAATTACGTAGGAAAATAGCGGGCATACTATGAAATTGAATTTTTATTTCATTCTCTTTACATAACTTTAAAGTAAAAGGCTTATCAGCTATTAAAATAGGGATTTAAAAAACTGTACAATGCTTTATCCAAAGACATACATTTTGTCATTGTTATCATTTCTCTCTAGGGCATTATACAGTCTTGGTACATTATCAACTCAAATTTGACTGTCTGAGCTCTTGATCTAGGGGAAATTAAAGAAGAGAATTTACCCTTCATGACACCTGACAATATTTAACAAACTAGGCATCTTTATATCTTATCTTTAATTTCTCAGTCCCAAAATTACCCCAAACTTAATAATATAAAACAACAATGATTATATTTTGCTCATGAATTCTCTTGGTCAAGAATTGAAGAATATGAGGGCTTGTTCCTTTTTTGTGATGCCTGGGGCCTTGATGGCTTCCCACTTGAATAGCAGAAGTGGTAACTGGGGGCTAACATCATCTGAGGACTTCACTAAATGTCTGATGCCTGGGCTGGGATGACAAAAGGTAGCCTAGTTGGAGCTATCAACTGGAGATCCCAACTGTGAGTTCTTCCTGAGATTCAGGCCTCTCACATAATGGCAACAAGCATTCCTGGGGACTTAGCCAGAAAGGGTAGGCGTCCCTTTGACCTAGTATGAAGAGTTATGTAGCCTCACTTCTGTCACATTTGGTTGGTTACACCAAGTCACTACCGCCAGTCCAGATTCAAGGGGAGAGATCAATTACCTCATGAAGAGGAGTTTGGTAAAGTCACATTGCAAAAATGCATGTGAGATGTTAGGTACAATTATGACAGCATTTAAATTACCTAAATAAAATATTAAATTAATTTTTACCAAAATAGCGGAGCAAATGGATCTGGTGCCACCACTAGTGCTTTTCCATTCCAAAGCCCATGTTCTTCTACTTTTGGGTTACATCCCAATTTCCATATAAGGTGCATTGTCCTGAGTTTTGTCATTATTTTTAATAGACAGACTAATATTTCCTCATTTAGCTCTAATTGTTTGATTGTGTTGCATAAGGTTAGATTCAAAATGGAAAATAATTTGCCTTATTTTATAAATTAGAGTAAATCTAGAGTTCTAGTTTAATTTAATAAACAAAATATTGTTTTGAAACATTGCTAGCTTCTGGGATCCTTAATTACCACCAGTGCGGCGGGGCAATTAGATCCGGCACTGAAAAGTCATAATAGCATAGGGAGAATTCTGGTAAGTTCCTCCAGCATCTCTTAGCTCCTGTTGCCCAATTTCACGAAAAGCATCATATCTATAATGGAGATCTGTCTTTAGCTGCTTTCACGTGAAGTTGTACAACACAACCCTGGAGTTTTGTGATTTTTAATTCTTTCGATTGCCCCCTACACACACCATTTCTGTAGTGAATTTTCCTTTGTTCATTCCAATTCTGGGTTATGCCATTGCCTTTGGGGTAATGAGGAATACGACTGGCCCACCGAATGTGGTATTTCTACCTTCACTGTTACGAGTTAGAAGTGAAATGAATGCTTCCATGTGAAGAAATGTATCTAAGAAGTCTAAACAGGATAGTTTTTTGGTTCTAGTAGTTTATAGCAAAAGATGACTTGGCTTCGGTCTCTAATTTGCGGAGTCAGACCTAGCACATGCACAAATCTATTCAAGTCCAGCTGGAGCCTTGGGTCACTGGCCAGGATTTTCTACCTGTCAGTGATGTGCTCCATGTTGATCCCTGGGAATATTTCCTGTTGGAAAATAGAGCAAGGTTTATTAAACATTCAAGTTCCAGAGGAGCCAAAAGCACACCTTGTTTTTACTTGTCTTTAGAGTGATTTCTTCTTTTTTTTTTTTTTGTCCTTTTTTGTTTTTGTTTTTGCCAGGAAATGTATAAGTGGTTCTTATTTTCAGAGTCTGATGATCTCTGTCTTTTTGGCGTGGTGGTTAGATCTCTTTTGCATGTAATGGGACTGTCCGTCCGGTTACATTTAAATCTATAAACTTGTTATGTGTTTTCTATTTATCACATCTGTTCTGTTTCTTTTCCTTTCTTTTTCTGCTTTTATTTCCCTGAATCCAATGAGTAAATTTTATAATTACAGTTAGGTCTTTTGTTAATTCATTAGCCATTAACTCTGGTTTTGTTATTTTAGGAGTGTTTTAAGGTTTACCCTATCTGTCTTTAACTTATTTCAACTGACCTACAAATTATATTACACCATGTCATATATATTACTAAAACTTGCAGCATTATTTCTCTCTCGGCCTTTGTTTTTCTGTTTGTAATTCATGTTTTTGTTTTTCCCTTCTTGCCTTTTCTCAAAATTTCCAATATTGCGTGAATTAATTTTTACTTGCTTTGGTATATTTTTGTTCATGTCTCCTATGATTGAAGTTTGTGAGAATTTGAGGGGGGATTTCTAAGTTTATAATTTTTTTAAATAGAAAAATATTGACCTATTTTCTCCCCATATCTGTGTCCTACACTTTCTGCTTTAAGGAAGGACTACAGTTACACAGGTACCAGGCCGTTTAAGTTTGTCCTGCAACTCACCAAGGCCTGGTTCTTGCCTTTCAATGTTGTTTCTATTTACACTTCACTTTGGTTACTGTACCTTCAAGATTATTATTTTTGTGTGTGAATATTTAATGTACTCTGAATTACACCTAGTTTTTGAGTAACTGATAATAAATTTTTCATCATTAACATTTTTTTTTTATTTTTTTTAACATTTTTATTTTTTAATTCCTTCCATGTTCTACTAAGCTTTAGAACATATAGAGTTATTATAACTGTTTTCATATACTTGTTTGTTAATTTTAACATCCATGTCCATTCTGAATCAGTTAATTTTAGTGTGTTGATTTGTATGGGGAGTCGTGGCATATCAATAGACATCTAGAATATGTACAACTATGAAGTCACTGTAAGATGCTGAAAGCAGTCATATCATCCATGTTGAAGGGAAGATGACGGTACCTGGATAGCTTTCAACAGGTAGTCACCCTCAGGATGGGGCTTCCCCTATTACCAAGGGTAGCAATCTATATTCAATCCAATTATGCATCTGTCTTCCTCACTATATGCTTAACTTCCTTATGTAGCAATCTGTGCATCAATGTGTACACACATTTGCATGCTGTGTTCCAGCATATAGTATATCTCTGCCATGGCTATCATGTAATCATTTGTTGAAAAATGAATGTATGTGTGTACCAGTGAATAACAAATGAGAACTCAGAGAGGCCTGAATATACCCATTCACTGTGTAAAATTTTAGGGAAAAATGTCCTCCCTCCTCCCTTGCCTCTGGTTGTGGAAGATTAAGTTAAATAATCATATTATAGAATAAATTTTATTTTTTTGAGATATGTATTAGACTTTAAAAATACTGTTCAATAATACTATATCATTTAATAAAAGAATTCGGCTATAGGAATCCATGTGAACGCTGGTGTTTTGGAGACTATAGTATCTCTATAATTCTTAAGAAATTATTTATATTTTATGTGACTTGAATCTCATCTGAATAAATGCACTTGGAAAATGTATTCCATTCAATACATTTTGAAAATCAATCACACATGAAATTGGTGCCCAGATAAAATCTATGAGAACATAATCATCTAGAATTCATGATCAAAATCCTATTGTATATACTTTCAGACTGGAAGTGTTTATCATTATTTAGAGTTCTTACATTAACATATTATTTTTACTTCATGAATAACATCTGAGAAAATATATTACTTTTTAATATTTTCTGAAAGATAATATCTCCTGAGACCCATACGAGTAATATTTAATTTTATGAGTCTTCTGTTTTCTTTAGTAAGACCTCATATAATGTGTGATTTTTCTGAGTGTCCACTTAGCGTTTGAAACTATTTAGAATCTCAAAGAATTAGGAAGAGTTTGCACATGCACGCATGTGTGTGTATGTTTCAGTATCATACCACCCATGTGGACCGTCAATCTGCCTCTTAATATATAATTAGTAATCCAAACATCTCCATGTTACCTGTTCCAAGGAGCAAAATGACATTTTCACCATATTATAGCTATCTGGAGGTGCGTTAGGGTGTGTGATGAGGACAAGCTTGGAGAT
Organism: Galagoides demidoff; assembly: GCA_963574575.1. NCBI lineage: Eukaryota > Metazoa > Chordata > Mammalia > Primates > Galagidae > Galagoides > Galagoides demidoff. The sequence goes on along the minus strand of CAUYQV010100074.1, from coordinate 2,067 downwards.
CTAGATGCCTAGATGGAAGACCTCCAGAGTCTGGGACCTGCTTCACGCAGAGACATCTGCTTTTATGTTATATAGCTTGTGGTGTTGCCATCATTTCATTTGAAAAATAAAGTTCCATTTATTTAAAACTTTTGATAAAACCTGGGCTAAAGAAATTGTATAAATGTGAAATGATATCATCATAAAATTATAGGCATTGCTGTCATTCCAATAGGGTTAAATCAAGTATAACTAGTGTTTAGTCTCTTATCAAAAATAGAAATATCTACCTGGAAATAATAAATTCATAAATATTGCATCAACGAAACAGACAAAGAAAGACATACTTTTATGATTAACAAAACATATATCTTTGAGGAGATAGATTGTTAAGGGGATTTTATGAAAAGTTCTGTAAATTTTTCAAATTATTTTACTAATATATCCAGGGAATATCGATCGAGATTATAGGAAGTTCCCAGAAGACTGACTATGCACTAATTATTACATGTATCTCCTTTTATGAACCAGATGGGAGACCCCTCCTATATTGGAGGATGCTGTATTTGTGAGTCTTTCTACGGAATGAATGATACCATTTTATACATAGAGGTCAAAGTGGGAAATATTTTAGATGAATTAAAGTAGTTGGGACCAGTGGATATTTGGACAGCAAAATAGAAAGCCTGAGAGACAGCTTTACATTCAAAGAATAAACCCAAATGATCAAGAGCAAAACCTATTTGTAAAATGGTTTAAACAACCTGATACAATTTATAATTACATTTTTCTGCTATTTTACTATATATTAAAACAGAAAGAACTAAAATACAATAGATTAAGAATTGTGCTTATAGCCTCTACTCATATTAATTATAAATAACTTCATAAATATCTTCTGTAAGCATGATAACATTTTTCTTTAGGAGAATCGATCATTATAAGACTCAGGATTATTTCATATTTCTCACGTTATCTAGTTTGAAAAATTAACTCAGTACTTCTGCTAAGAGGACTGTCAGAAAGATTGACGATACGCAGAAGGACAGTAAACAAACAATTATGAAAAATAGCAGACTGCCGAGTTGAAGGGAGTTGATACAGGGCTCAGTCTTAACATTAGCTTAATAAAGATACAGAAAGTGATGTACTTTAGTTAATTAATTAAATCTTCATGTAATGAGTGATTTATTTAGTGTTTAAAAAGAGAAAAAATATATAATCCATGAAAAGAAAAATTAAATAAGAAAAAAAAAAGGACCCCGCACAGGAATGGAGTATCAGTTGCTCTTCCCATTGAGAACACTGGAATATGCCTCTATGTTTAAAATAAAATGTGGGTGAGTGGTAGTTGGAAAATTTGGAGGCAAGCTATAAATGAAGGGAGTCCTGGCCAGTTGGGTACCACATGTGTCATCTAAATGACACCAAATTCTGTACATCCATCTAAATGTTGGATATATACCCAGATAAAGGCTTTCCTGAATAATACGTATGAAGAAATATTATTTTCTGGAAAATTAATTTATTTTAAAAATTATGACCATTTTTCAAATAATAACAAACACTGTTCAAAACAGAGAATGATGCTTATCAATGATAAAGCTATAAAAATGAGGCAATATTGACACAAACTATGCCTGCACTCTTTTCTTTTCTTTTTATTTTTTGTTAATTGATAGCTGTATACATTAATGCAAACATGGGGTACATTGTACTGTTTTCATATACAATTTGAAATATTTTCATCAAGTTGGTTAACAGATTTCATGTCATTTGCTTAGTCATTGTATCAAAACATTTATATTCTAGTTCTAGAAAAGTTCATTTGTACCCTTGTTAGACAGATATATAGGTGATCTTTCCGGTCACCCTCCCACCACCCAACCGCCCTTCTCCCCTCTCCTTCCCCAGCCCCTCCCCATATTCTTGGGCTAGAATTAAGTCGTATCTTTCGTTTGAGAGCTATAGATTAGTTTCATAAAAGGGCTGTGTACATTGGATACTTTTTCTTCCATTCCTGAGATACTTTGCTAAGAAGAACATTTTCCAGTTCCATCCATGTAAACATGAAGGAGGTAAAGTCTC
>CAUYQV010100073.1:0-25141 GCA_963574575.1 Galagoides demidoff | reverse complement strand
GTTATAAGCCCATTTTGACTAAGCTGCCCAAACAGCCAGGGAATAACTGCAGGTGTTGTTGCAGAGCTGACACGAGGTTTTTGTTTTTATAGCTTGGTAAAAGTTCTGCACTAGGTGAGAAGTCACAGTTTAAGGATGCATTTTCTGTAAATAGTTACTACATATACACATTTAGTGTCTGTAAACACTAGAAATATACATTAGGCAGAGTACCCTAATGTATTCTGTATTCTGTTTATACCTCACAGTTGAAGAGTAGACAATTATGCAAAGAACAGAGAAAAGAGTGTTATCAGGTGAGGAAATAAAAGCAGAAAACATAAAACTCTTGAAGAGGAGAGACTTCAATTGTTAAAGAGAAATAGGAGATTGGTCTGGCTAGACTATAGAAAGGCAAGAAGAGACTGGTTCAAGATGAAATTAGGAAGATTGTAACAAAAGACACGGTAGTCCTCCTGAGTTGGTCATGACTCCACTGGTGGACAAACTCTTGCTCTTCTGGAGAAGATGGGAGATGAATAAGGTTTGTTCCTTCTCCAGGACACCGGTGCCCTACTGGCTCCTCAGAACAAACAATCATGCCTGCAGTGGGGTGTAATAGAGCCTGTATTGGATTGTCAGGTAAATTTTTAAAAAGTACAGTGTGCAGGCATAGAGGTAGGAGTTCTATCTAAAAGTTTCTTTCTGAGGAACTGGTACTGCCATGCTCTTTTTTTGGCCTCTCAGCTCCCTCGGCCTTTGGGACAGTTTAGCATACGCATGATCACTGTGGAGCATTTGGTGAGCAAGGCAGGAGCTGAAAAGTCAAGAAATGGGTGAGGAGGATGAAGCATCTTCTGGAGAAATCCCGGGTTAGCTATGTCTATGTGGTGTGGGGTGGCACATCCAGTAGACACTTGTGGACCTCCATATGGCTACAGGGATAGTGAAAATGTCTTGGCGCACCGCAGTTATCAGCTGAAAGCCATAGAGTGCACTGAAGTAAGGAAGGGCATCAAATAGCTGCTGCAGCAGGTTGGTCATTTCTGCGGGTCATTCATTTGGCAAAAAAAGCCTCAACTAGCAGCAGAAGCAACTATTACATGACTGGAAGAGAAATTACAGGGAGAAAAGAACATACACCTAAAATTACAGTGAGATAAGAACATATACCTTTCCACTTTGCTCCTTGTACCCACCTTAGTGGACGACATTGAAGACCAAGAGAGAAAAGTTAAAACATTAGCTTGTAAATTTGTCTACCTAGGGGGAAAGAAATGGAAAGACCAAAAATCAGAGCTGTTGTAACTAAGCTTGATTGGGGTGTGAAAACTTTGAACCCTTGGGAATGCTATGAAGAAGACTCTCTCTGATGGCATAGAAGTCACAAACTAGGAGGGGATGAGGGCAAGCTCTCTTCCTCACACAAATCAAACTGAAATCTTGACCACCAAAGCAAAGTTGGAGTCAATCAGTACAGAAAAGTCTCAGTGTCAGAGAATATCCTGCTGCAGGAACGCTTAGAGATTACAAAGACTTTCAAACAACTACCCAGGGAAGCCTTCATGGCTTTAATGGTCTCACTGTGGGACATGGGGTGATGGTATTTCCTTACCTGAGAATGAAGCATAAAAAAATAAGACATATCACCACCTACCCAGCCCTATAGCAACACCTTCATAGTGCAAAATACATATATAAGGGAATTATAGCCTTACTGACCAGATCACTTGACCTATGAAAGAGGTTTGGCCCTGATGGAGATTTATCAGGAGGGTTAACTTCCTGGATGTCAATCCAGTAGGCTCAGGGGAAAGCCATCTATATTCAGGATTTCTAAGCAACTGATAAAGCAGCTTTTACTGCTAGAATGAAAACTAAATTACTACAAGATGCACTGAAAAAATGACAGCCCTTCTCTGCCTTTGCTGAGTCCTATTGTGGGATGATGTAGGGAAAGCCATTCCAGATTTGGGAGGATCTGAGAAAGCTAGGGACAGGGCACACTTAGTAACCCAACAAGGGCTAACCAAGGGGAAACAGAAAACTCTCCAGGAAGGAGGGGGAAAAGGGATAAAGAAACCAGTCAGAGTCACTCATGAGCAAGTGTGATGTGACATGTTGCAAGCAGGAACACCCTTGGGCAGAGATAACTACAGCCTGAACTGCAATTTCCTCTCTTCCCTTCTGACCCTCTGGCAGAAGAAGAAAATGACCCTACCCATTGCTCTGTCCCATCAGGGGTGGATGCTACTCAGGCCCCCCAAATTAAGACTATGGCCAAGGCTGACTCCACGTCCCAGCAATAGGTATTGACAACATGGGCTGTGTTGAGCTCGTCATTTACTGGTCCCCCTGACAAGATGATGGATGTAGCAGATACTGGTGTGGGATGTGCTTTAATCCACAGAAATCCAAAGAGACCCCATGATCAATGAGGAGGCATTAATTATTATGGAGGGCAAGAGATCTTGATAAAAAGGATTATAATGTGGGGTGGCACCTGTGGCTCAAAGGAGTAGGGCACCAGCCCCTATCTTGATAAAAAGGTTTATAATGCACATAGCTATTGGAAAAGCTCCCCACTGCCCCATATATGATGTTTATTTCCCCGTCCTAGAAAAACAATTTTGGCATGGGTACTCTATCAGGAAAGACTTTGCAAGCTTCGGCGGTAGAATTCAGATTGAAAGGGAATTTAGTAAAGTCTGTTCTCAGGGAGGAGGCAAAATGGGAACTCGTACAACTCCCTGACCCTGGGTGGGTTGTCAACATTAAGTAGTACAAATTACCTGAGAGGCACGCTAAAATAAGTGCAATTATTAAGGAACTGGCAGTTGTGCATATTACCTTCCCAGCTCAGAGCCCAATTAACAGTCCCATCTGGCCTGTACACAAACCAGATGGTACCTGGCAGATGACTGGGTTACTAGGGACTAAACAAAGTAACCCTGGCCATACACACTGCAGTTCCTAATAATACACAGGTAGTCAACCACATAGTATCCATGCTGGAGACACACCACGCTATTTTAGATTTGACTGATGCCTTTTTCAGAATTCCTGTTTCTGAACCATCAGAAGACCAATTTGCTTTTATCTGGCAAGGTCACCAGTGAGTCATTCAAGTATTGTCCCAGAGATATTGTCACAATCCTATGATATGTCATGGGGAGTAGAGATTTGGTTTTGTTCTTATTTCAATATATTGAAACCAACATGATGGCTTCATTATATTGAGACATTATGTTGACCTCTGAATATTTCTGTGTATTACAGGAAAGTATTAGGGCATTACATGCCCCCTTATGGGAACAAAGATGGGGAATCAACTCTCCTAAAATCCAGAGCCTAGGGCTGGCAGTGAAATTTTTAAGGGTTATAAAAGTTTGGTTGGGGAATATTTGTTTGGTATCAAGTATACTAACTGACAAAGTCCAACAATTTCTAACTCCAAAAATAGTAAATAAATCCAAATATGAATGGGTCTTTGGGGTTATTAGAGTGCACTTATCCCACACTTGCCCCAATGATTGAAACCACTATATAAACTTATAGAAAAGGGGTACAGTGGGACAGGAACACCTCTCATCAAGAAGCTTTTGTACAGGCGACAGTGCTTGTGTTGTAGGCACAAGCCTTAGGCATTCTTGTAGAGTACACAGCTGAGACTTTGCATATCACTGCTCATCCTGGAGGCATGACTTGGCCCTACAGCAACCACAGTATGGTAAATCAGTCCTGTTAGGTTTTTGGTCACAACTATGAAAAGGAGCTGAAACCAGATACTTTCTCCTTGAACAAGTGATAGCAGTATATACCACATTATCAAAGGTGAAATCATTAACAAAAACAATTCCTATGACTGAGAATGGGTGGAAGGATTATTTAAATGATCCACTTCATTGTAGCCCAAACACCCTCTCTGAATGAATGTCTGACCTGTTTACAACAACAAAGTGTTTTGACATTGCATCCCTTAAGCCCAGACTTGTATGCTGTATTAAAACCTCTTACAGATGAATAACCAAAGGATACGCCTTTGCCCCATCTTACTTTGGAACCTGACACGGTAAGAGAAAAAGTGTTACCCATTCTGGGTGATGCTCGGTACACAGATGGCTCCAGCAGGTGAAACCCCTGTACTTGGAGCTCTGTTACTATATAAGATGCATCAGAATAGTCAGTGGACTGTTACAAGCTGCTTGGTTAATAATCACATATGAGCCCTGGTCTCTGGTTCTTTGCACTGATAGCTGGGCTGTATTCAAAGGTCTAGTTCTGTGGCTAGTCCAGGGGGAACAAGAAAGGTAAACTATTATACAAAACCCATATGGGCTGTGAACCTGGGACAAAACATATGGGAGAAGCAGCAATACTCTGTGGCTGATTTAACTTTGCTACATGTGGCCATATGCAAAAACCCTTCAGTTCCAGGAAATATAGATCCTGACACCATAAAAAAAACTAAGTGCATCATGCTTGCCCCGGTTGCTGAGCTTGCAGCCTGGGTGCATACCTGAAGTGATCACAGATGTGCAGAAGTAGGCTGGGAGACAGGGGGTAGGATTGCCCTTAAAATATATAGTAACTTCTTGACAGTTGCCACAAATTGTTTATCATTTTCTGAGTTGTATCTACAGGGCAGACCTTATCAAGCAGGACACAATCATAGGGCTTTCCTCTCTGTAACAGATTGGTAAGTCGATTATATAAGACCTCTCTTTGTATGCCAAGGAAAGAAATACGGATGTGTTAACCTGTGTAGACACTGCTATAAGGTTTTCCTTATAAACAAGCTGATCGAGCCAGTACTATTATAGGTTTAGAGGTTCCCAGCACTATGGATGGATATCCCCAGAGTATTGACAGTGACCAAGGGACTCATTTTGTTGGGTATGATGTGTAGGACTGGGCTCTGGAATATAATATAGTATGGTACGTCCATCTTCCACATAATTTCAAGCAGTTGGGTTAATTGAAAGAAAAAAATGATCTGTTGAAAGCACAAATTCGAACTTTACTGGAGAAATCTACCTTGTACAAGTAGTTAAATGTGTTATTATTGCCCTTATTTCTTTACACTCAGCAAAAGATGAGGCGAGGCACCTGCGCATATCACTGCTTAGGACAACCATGCCCCAGGCTTACTGCTGTCTACATGTGGGATACAACTGCTTTGTCCCCAGATTTGGTTGGCAACTCTAACTGCTCTAAATGAATCAACCAGGGTTATTCCAATAAATAGAAAATATCTTCCTTTGCCAGAACCCAGTAAGTTTCTTTCTTTTTCCCCATAATTGTTATTTTCTGTTGCTACTATTAGCAGCAATGTCCTATGAACAAATCTGTTCAACAGTGGGCTCAAGACTACGCTGAAGGGCTGGATATGCAGCCTGTGCCTCTCTCCCACATTTCTGGCCTGCTGTGGAGGGAATCTCTCTTCCAAGTATAAGATTGAATAGAATAACAAGAATATATTAATTCTTTCCAAAATTACACGATGGTATTGAATTACATGATGGTATTGAGATAAAATAACCTAATGGCCTATTAATACTACCTTTTCTAAAAGAAAGGTCATGGAAAGAGTTTGCCTGTCAATGAAACTAATTCACTTTCCAAATAGCTACACTCCTATTAAAGGACAAAACAAGCTGATACCACAATGGTGTAGCCCAAATGTGTGATCGTTTCATTTGGTTAATTCCATCTTTGAGCCAGCTTAGCTTAATCAGTTTGCCTGCCCCTCTATGTTGAGAACAAAAAATCATTCTAAATATATCTGGCCAAATTGCACAAAGGATGTGGGATGGATAACAAGAGACCACATACTATAATATCATAAAGTACTGATTGGCCCACCACAAAAATGGATACTACAGTAATATATATATGTAGTTATATGTATATGTTACACATATACATATACATGTCATATAGTTATATATACATATAGGCCCAAAGTGGAACTTCCTGGAAATGTCTGCATATGTAGAACAAACTTACGCTGTTGGTTGCTCTCTGGATAGTTAGGAAAGTTTTCATTGGTTACACTCAGGTACCAGGCCAGATAGTGAGTGTGGATCTCACTCACTTGGAGCCCCGCGGGGCCCAATCTGGTTTCTGTTGGCGTATTAGTTTTGCTTTTATTGTTCTTCCTCAACTGGACATTGAAGATGTTATTTGGCATGTGAATGCTCTAACAAATTATACAAAGAAAGCTTTGAACAACAGCAGCATGGAAATCTGTCAAATCACTCTAAAAAGACAGGCCGTCCTCCCCAGAGTCACATGACTTCAGGCTCGCTCACTGATACCCAAGGTGGGACTCGTGCAATCACAGAAACGGAGCCTTGTGTTTGTATTCCTGATGAATCAGATGACATTGCTAATTAATGACTGTTACAAAAAGCCAGATCTCTCAGACCAAACCACCACTTAGAATAATTGGCTTTATCCATGGTTTGGGAGAAGTTGCTATGGGTCTAGGTGTAATACAGGGGGCTTATTATCTTGTATTTGACTTTGCTGTTGCTGTGGCATCTGTCTTTAATGCCGCCTATGCACTAAAGCTATACAATGTGAATGGCCTCTCCGTGGGCCAGGAACTATCACAGGAAAAGTAAGGAAGTGAGACTGTAAGGGCCAGTTTTAGGGGGTGTAGTGCAGGAAAACAGCCCATTGATTATATGGCAGAAGTGATGACATCTTGAAGCCACACTGTCATTATGGCCAATGTTTGACTCCTGTATGCCAAGAAGTTCTGCAGCAAGGTCTTTAAACAATGCCTATAGCATAGATAACCCCTAATAAAAGTACTGATCTAACCCTTCAGTGGTCATAAGCTTTGGCAAGAATGTCTGAGAAAGAACCAGCCTTATGGCTTGGCACCTGTACCTCAGTGAGTAGGGCGCCACCCACATACACTGAGGATGGTGGGTTCAAGCCCAGGCCAGGCCTGCCAAACAACAATGACAACTACAACCGAAAAATAGCCCGGTGTTGTGGCAGGAGCCTATAGTCCCAGCTACTTGGGAAGCTGAGGCAAAGAATCATTTAATCCCAAGAGTTGGAGGTTGCTGTGAGTGGTGACACCATAGCACTCTACCGAGGGCCATTCTGCCTCGGGAAAAAAAAAAAAAAAAAACCATCTTTACATGCCTTTACCCACAGTGGTGTCCAACCTTTTCCTTTTCTTCTGCACATTAGAAGAATAGGCGTTGTCTTGGGCCACACATTAAATATAAAAACACTAACGAAAGCTGATGAGCAAAAAGTTCCATGCATACTTTTCACAATATCCAACACCACATATAAGCAAGACAGTCCTCAAATAATCTGTTTGTGGTGCAGGGGCCTTAGATTAAACACCCCTATGTCCAGAAGCTTACTAAATAAAGGATACTTTTCGCAGGGCAGGAATGGTAATTTACTATCTCGAGGCTGCCTGAGACTTCCTTGCTGCCCATGAAGCCCTATTACATCTTCTTTCCAAGAGACTGAATTCTTCAGCCTCTTAGTTCCCTCCACCTTTGACGGCAGATTTGTTTATATCACTCCCTGTGGAATATGGTATCCTCCTTCTTCCAAATAAATTTGAATAACATTATCATTTTTTTATTAGAGAATGATGTTAGCACCATGAATGGCATGAATGTATCTGAAGAACCATGTAAAACCTCAGTCTTTGGTGCTTTGGGGAACATGGGTCAAACTAGTCACATACCAATTATTCACAGGCAAATGCTTGAATAATTGCCAAGGATAATTGCAATAACACCCTTCACTTTAAAATGAGCACATGTGTGATCACATCACCACATTTGGGGCTCAGCTTATCCCAGAAGAACAGTTTCAATTAGTATTACTTACCTCTTACAATGAAAAAAATAGTGCAGAAATAGGAAATTAGTTTTTTAATGATATATACAAGCAAAAAAGATAGATCTCAAACTCAGTTTTTCTAACTCTGTGATTGCCGCTCTTTGAAGTACACCATTCCGCCTTCCTTCTCTTAAACTAGGAAAGAAACAACATCGTCATCCCGCTCTTTACATTTGTTTCAGGGGTAGCATTAGGAAAATGAGCAATTAGGCCATTATTATGGAACCAAAAGATGTCATTACTTCTTAGTCATGAAGGCAGAAAGATTGTGCTAACAGAACCTCGAACTAATGAATAACCTTTTATCATGAATTATAATGTAACACCTGTAACATTTAGTTCTAACAATGTTTTAATTTAGTGAAGCTTTCTATGGTAATGTTAGCACACTTATGTGAAAATCAAGCAGAAAGAAAGATTGAAAGAGTCTTAATGGAAACCATTATACAGATGACCTATACTCTCAGAATATTTATAAGTACAGAAGAAAATAGTTCTATTTCCCCGTTTGAAAAATCCAAATACAATTGTTGCCCAAGAGTAACTTAAGAAGCCATTGATGGCTCAGTTGAATGAGGATGAATGTTTAGCATCTCTCTGTTCATCCTCTTCCTTCTTTTCTTGTAAATCTTCTTCCCCATTTCTCTCACCCCACCTAAGGTCACTACATGACAAGCTCTATAAAGATATGTGGACTCTTTCTAGAAATACATATTTAGGAGAGGTCTCTACTGTATTTTGAGAATGATATACATTCTTTAAAGAAAAATGGGAAACATTGTAATCATAAGTAAATTTCCAGGTAACAAGTGGTACTCCTACTGTGTCAGCCTGATGTATACCAGTATAAAATATTTCATCTTCTCGTGTTTGGTTGGCATTGGTTACTGTAAATGGAATAGTGACATTTTCTCATGATTAATATTACAATTATTAGAACTTCTAGGGAGCTCCGGAGATCAAATAGGAACAGAGCTCCATTTGTGTAGCAAAAGGATAGACTTCATGTTCTGAATTTATAGTTGCTTGTTTCTATCCAAAACTCTTTAGAAATATGGGTCGTTTGACTTTCCTGTGGCAATTTAGAGAGAATATCACTTGGTACACAGTGAATAATGCATAGGGATATATACACACACACACTTACATATTTGGGAGGGAACACTCTTTCTGAGTTGAATAGATAATTTTCAACAAGCCAAATCATTCTGACAAACTGAGCTTGGTAAATTGGCCATTTCAGGTCAGCCTGGCTGCCCTTGATATTGTATTGAACACAGAATGGTGTCGTAATAATGCTGCATTTTATTTCTATAGTCTCCATGCACTATAAAGGAAGTCTCCTAGGTGCTAAACAAGAGTAATGGCAACAAAAAGTTAGTGTACAATAAGCCCACAAATAACTTCTCTATTCCATGTGGATTCATAACACACCCTTTATTGAGGAAATACAACAAAACAAAGCAAATTCACATATGCATGTGATATATAAGCACATACATATACATGCATCCATATGTCTACATATAAATTAAGAAGAGGAGAAAAGGAATTAACTGGGTTAAGGCTCTGTCACATAGCTAGGAGGGCCCGTTTCTCTTTGGCTGCAGGATAGACAGGCTCCCCTGGACTCTTCATTTTCTATTGGAGGGAGCTGTGGTTGTAAGGCTCTTCACTGAGCATTCGTAGCCAGATTGGAATTCTACATGAGCGACAGTCCTTGTTTTGATTAAGACCAGGACGAAATCATAGTATAAAAAAAAATCCTGTAGTTTATTTTCTACATGGAGTGAATCAGGAAGCTAAAGGATAAAGAGAAAGAAAATAGAAAAGTCTTTACTTTTGCAACAGGAGAATACAAAAGTATTCTTGGATGGTGCTGGTGATTGTTACCAAAAATTAATTTGTTCTTTTTTGTGAACTCTTTCTGCAGGAGAATCTCCATCAAGTACAACATGATATTTCTGATAAATGTCCTCAAGGAAACAGGAGGAAAAATTCACTCTAGGTTTCAGAAAATGCTAACCCTGAAATTGAACAGGAACAATCAATTCAAGTGCAAACAATAACATTTAAACAAATAGTAAGAAAGAGCTTAGATCAAGGAAGGACATAATTAAAAAGCAGCCTCTTGAGTATGGAGAAGGCTTTGGGCTTAAAAGAAATCCAATCTTGATAAAATAAAATATATTAAAAATGTAATGATATTTCAAAATAATTAATCTTTAAAGAAAAATACTAGATCTTTTTTTTAACACTTCAGGAATGGAAAATTGAACCTTAGTACACAAAGGATACCAAAGGTTGCTTTATAAGATTTTCATTGCAACTTTTTTGATTGTCTTTGTTCATGATAATTTGCAAGGCCTTAGGGTTCAGATGGTAATTATCTCTATTTTTTCTCAGAGAAAGAAATGGGGTCATAAAGATTGCTGATGATATACAGACAGTTCCCAAGTTACAAACACCTAACTGATATTCGACTTGCACTTACAAATGAGATATCTACAGGTAATTATCTGTTGGTAATAGGTAAATTATCTACAGGTAATAGGTAAATATTCTTACCCTATTCTTATCTGTAGGGTAAGAATAAACCTACAGAACATGTGTTTTTGGGAAGCTGGAGATTACCTGTATAGCCAAGTGGTAAAGGTAGAAAGAAACACTAATTGGGGAGTCCTTCTCCAACTTCATTTCCTATAAAACATTGTATATTTGAAAGAGGCACATAACAGCATAACAACTCTTTCATGAAACAGTTCTGTTAAACAGTCCAATTTCTAAATTTTGGTCTCAATTTAAGATTGGGGGTCGAATTATTTCTGATGAATATATAAATCTCTTTGAGGAGGCTGCAAAATTTCAGAAATTTTCAAAAATTATTTTTAGACTGTAATTTTGAAACAATTTTAGGCTGCAAAGAGTTGCAAAGGTAATACAAATAATTCCTTATATCCTTTCCCCAGATTCTGTAAATTTGCGGTCCCCAACCAGTACTGGTTGGTGACCTGTTAGGGACTGAGCCACATGGCGGGAGGGAGGTGAGTGGTGCACAAGCAAGGGAAACTTTCTCATATTTACAGCTGCTATCACTGACGTCACTTCCTGTCAGATCAGAGGTGACATTAGATTCCCACAGGAGCACAAATCTTACTGGAAACCATGCATGTGAGGGATCTAGGTTGTCTCCTTCTTATGAGAATCTAAGGCCTGATGATTTGAGGTGGAGCTGAGGTGGTGATGTTAGCACTGGGGATTGGCTGCAAATGATGGTCCAGTTGCAGGAAAATAAGCTCTGGGCTCCTGATGCTTTTGCACTATGGTGACTCGCATAATTATTTCATCATATATTATAATGTAATAATAATAGAAATAAAGTACACAATAAATATGCACTTAAATTACCCCTAAACTATTCCCTTCCCCCTTGTGATAGTCTGACAAAAATGCATAACTATAAGAAAATAACAGACTAATCATCAGAGAAATGCAAATCAAAATCACAGCCAGGCTAAGAAACATTCTACAGATTGAGTCTCCAAGATGCTTCAACAGTGTCAAGATATGAAAGACAGTGATCAACAGAAGAACTCTTCTTCCGGATGAAGGGGAAGTGAGACACCATGACAACAAAATGCCTCCTCTGATTCTGCACTGGATCTCAGATCCAAGGACATTTGTTGGTCAGTTGCAAAAGTTGGTCTATAGACTTTACTATTACTAGTATACCAAGGTTAATTTCCTGATTTTTTGATCATTGAATTGTAGTTATATAAAATGTTAACATTTACAGCAGTGGCCCCCAACCTTTTTGGCACCAGGGACTGGTTTTACGAAAAACAATTTTTCCATGAATCAAGGGGGAAAGGGAATGGCCATAGATTCTTCAAAACTCTTAGATCTCTTTTCTCTTCTCTTCTCTCCTCCTCTCCCCTCCCCTCCTCTCCTCTCCTCTTTTCTTCTCTTATCTAGACAGAATCTCACTCTGCTGCCTTGGTAAAGTGCTGTCATTAGCAGCTCACAGCAACCTCAAGCCACCACAATGACCAGACAGTTTTTTCTATTTTTCTTAGGGAAACAGACTTAACTCTTACTTAAGGTGGTCTTAAACTCCTGAGCTCAAAAACCCCCCTTTACCTTCCAGAGTGCTAGGATTATAGGCATCAGCCACCACACCTGGCCTGCTTTATTCTTAGCATAGCTAAAGGTTTGTTGATTTTAACATTGCACAAGACCATCCTTTTCTGTTACTTATCATCTACATGGCTTATTTCATCTCACTTTCACTTATGTCTGCTCTGATATGCTTCATTTCTTTCTTAAGAAAAAAAAATAAATTGTTATAAATAATTGTTAGAAAGAAATATACGTAACTTCTTTCTTAAGAAAGAAAGAATTGTTATTGGCTTTTCTAGATCCTTGCGGTGCATTGTTAGCTTTTTTGTTTGAACCTTTCTGCTCTTTGATATAGGCATTTATTGTTGTAAACATCCTCTAAGCAATGCTTTTTCCATATCTAATAGATTTGGTATATTATATTTTCATTTTCATTTGTTTTAAGTAATTTTTAAATTTCCTTCTACATTTCTTCCTTCTCTTACTGGTTATTCAGGAGCATATTGCTGAGTTTCCAAGTGCTTGTATAATTTTAAAGGTTCTGCTTGTCACTGATTTCTAATTTTATTGTAATGTTGTGAGAAAAATACTTGATGTGATTTCTATTTTATTGAATTTGTTCAGATGTATTTTGTGACTTAATATATTGTCTATTCTGAAGAATGTTCCATGTGCTGATGAAAATAGTGTGTGTTCTGAAGCAGTTAGAGTAAATGACTTCTAAATATCAGAGCTATTTGGTCTAATTTATTCTTTAACTCTGATGTTTTTTTGTTGGTTTTCTGTCTAGATGGTCTGTCTGTTACTGAGAATGGGGTGCTGAATTTTTCTACTATTCCTGTATTGTAGTTCATCTCCTCTTTATTAATGTTTGCTTTATATGTTTGGATACACTAGTCTTCAGTGCACAGATATTTATAATTGTTATATTCTCCTGTGATATTGACCTCTTTATTATTGTATAGAGACCTTCCTTCTTTGTCTCTTTTTACCCTGTTTAACTTGTAGTGTATTTTGTCTGATATAAGTATAGCTACTCTTGTTTCTTTTGTTGCATGGAATATTTTTTTTTCCATTCCTTTACTTTCAGTTTATGTATCTTTAAGATGATGTGCCTTGTAAACAGCATACAGTTGGGTCTTGTTTCTTTATCAAGGGTTCAAACAAAAAAGCTAACAATGCACCTCAAAGATCTAGAAAAGCCAATAAAAATATAAATACTTTTTTATTCTTTTTTAAAAATTGCAGATTAATGTAAGGGTACATGCAATTAGGTTACATTGTTTGCATTTGTTAGGTTAATTCCAAGTTGTAGTTGAGCCCTTCACCCAAGAGGTGTGTCATATACCTCTACATTGTGCCCATTAAGTGAGAGATTACCAAGCCCCTTCCCTTATCCATCACTTTATTTTTTTACTCTGTTCTGTTTCTTGTTTTCTGATTGTTTTGTGACGTCTTCCTTTCTTACACTGATCCTTTGTATTTACATGATTTTCTCTGGTAGTATGTTTAATTTGTTGCTTTTATTTTTGGTGTATCCATTACAAATTTTTGCATTGTGGTTATCATGCATATTACAAAAACATGGTCTAGATATAACAAATTAAAGAGATCAAAATTTATCATAGGTTACAGAAAAAGTATAAAAACAAACAATAAAAAGAAAAAGATTAAAAAAAAATCTTCTGTACTTTAACTCCATCCCCTCCCCACATTTTGACTTTTGATTTTTTCAATTTATGCATTTTTATATTTCCTATCTCTTAACAAGTTGCTGTATCTATTATTATTTTTTATTGATTTGTCTTTGAGTCTTCATACTACAGTTATGAGCAAATTGCACTCCATAATTACAGTATTGGAATAATCTGTGGTTGTCCTTAAAATTAACATACCACTGGGTTCTATACCTTCAAATGCTTTCTTTTTGCACATTAATGTTTTTTTTTTTCCCCCTTAGCAGATTAAAAAACTCCTTTTAGTATTTTTTTATATGATGTGTCTGGTGTTTAGCTTTTGTTTGTCTGGGAAAGACTTTCTTTCTCCTTCATAGTTGATGGGTTGCCTTACTGGATAACATATTTTTGGATGGCAGGGTATTTTTTTTTAAGTACTTTGAAAATGTTGTTCCATTCTCTCATGGTCAGTATAGTTTCTGCTGAAATGTGTTGCCAGACAGCTTGGTGTTCCTTTATATTTTATTTGCTTCATTTCCTTTCCTTCCTTTATGATCCCTTTTTTCCTTGACCTTTGGGAGTTTGATGATGATATGACCAGGGCTAATCTTCTTTGTCTTTAATCTATTCAGAATCAGAATTCTCTGACATTCTCATGCATGGATATTCATCTTTCTCAAGTTTTGGAAAGATTTTTACTATCACTTTTTTAAATAAGTTTTTTGCATTATATTTTGGTCAATTCTCTCTTTAATATCAATAATTCTTAAATGTTTTCTTTTGAGGTGATTTTCTATATCTTGTAGGTAAACTATGTTCCTTTACATTCTTTCTTACTTTTTTCACCATTGTGTAATTTCAAATAGCTGGTCACTGAGTTCACTGATTCTTTCCTCTGCTTGATATACTCTGCTGCTGAGTACTTTCAATGAATTGTTCAGTTTATTAAATGTATTTCTCAGATTGAAGTTTTCTGTTTGAATTTTTTATTATTTCATTCTCTCCATTAAATTTCTATGCTAAATTTCTGAATTGCTTTACTGTATTATCTTGAAGAGTATTAAGTTTCCTTAAAATACTATTTTGAATTCATGGTCATAGAGCTCAAGTATCACCATCTTTAAATCAATTATGTGTTTTTTTTTCTTTGTCTATTTGGGATGTCTTGGTTCTCTGTTACCGTTTCTTATGGACATACACTTATGTCATTTCACTAAAGAGTTAGTTATACATTCTTGTTTTCTCTGTCTAGACAGTTTTAGTTTTCACTAGATATGTTTGCTTAGTGATTCTTCTTAATACACCTGTTTAATTTCTTTTTTTTCTTCTATGTCTGCTTCCTTTTTATCACTGAAGTGTGCCTTGTGCTCAGGTTTGCTTTGGTTCTAGCAAATAATCAGAGTATTGCCTATCTGGAATAGGGGAGGAGGTTACAAAGGTATATTCTGGTACCATGTCAAGGCCAACTGAGGGTTTTTCCCAGAAGACCTGTGCAATGTACCTCCACAGTGTAGTGTGGCTGAACACACACTTTGATTTAGCATTTCCTTTTTCTAAGTTATAAACAATTTCTAGGGATGGGGATGATAGTCATGCCTCTCCCCTTTCTCTCTGGCTGTGTTCAGGGATATTTCTCCCTTTCAGAATTCCCAATACTTCCTATAAATGGAGACATGGACATATCTCTGCCTGGAGTTTTCATTTCTCTGTGGTCTTAAGAACTAACTTTCATATTTGAATTCTAGTATATTGTTGGTGATAATCTTGGTGCTGCATGTCTCCTTTTGGATTTCTGTGTATATGTAGGGGTGAAGCGAGCTTGTGTTTTTCCACCATTTGGAGACAAAGTTTCTAGCCTTGGGCTCTGCCTATCTACAAATCCTTTCAAATACCCCTTTCTTTATATGCCCTGAAAACCCCAAACATGAAAAAAATCCTTTAGATTTAAGTTTTTTATTTGTCAAAGATACCAGCAGTTATCAAATTGTTAATTTGATAAGCATTAAATTCTTCAAAATTTGTTAATTTAAAGTTTAATAATAAAAGTAAAATAATTACAGTAATGTCATACCCCACTCATATGTTACTCCGCAATATACAGGATAGCCATAATGTTCTTGTGTGATATAAACTCTCTTTATTTGTCATCTATTTGGTGGAGATCCTAAAATCAAGATTCAAGTGTAAGTGGCAAGAAGTTTGGATAATATAAGTAGATATGTGATAAAATAAAGAGAAGGCAGAGAGCCAACAAAAATATGTTACTAAGCTAACTGACATCTTGCTTTGGAACCCTAAAAGTTGACACCACACAGAAATTTTTATAGCACACTTCACAATAAGCATACCCTATAATTATCCAACCTGAAATATAAGGAAATTATTAATGTTTATATATAAATTCATAGAGAACAAATGGTTGAAAATTAATCCTAGAGATATTAATTCATTAGCAGTCCACTTGTTCCTTGTGTACACACACACACACACACACACACGAACATATAGGCAATGGGTTTTGCCATAGTTCCAGCAAAAAGAACCCTCAGGTACAGACCCGAAATTGAGTGTTAACTGGAATACACAGAAAGCTGCTAGAGGTGTGACTCAGGAACACATAAGGTCTGGTCTCTAAGTCATTTTATATATGTCTTTTAATACTCAAAGACAATCATGTGAAATAGGTAGAAATGGTAGCATTTTTATTTTATAAATTAAGCAGGTCAGGTGACAAGCTTAAATCACATACTTTATGTACATACATTAGGGTTAGATGGTCAAGAGAACATAAGGAAAAATTCTGTCTGCACTTCCATTTTGCAGAGCTCAGAGTTGCCAGGATCAGATTGACCCTTATAAGGAAGAAATTTTCTCAACTTTTTAAAGTGGACCCTATGATCTCACAACCACATAAAGTCCTCAGACTTACTTCAAAGTAAAAAATAGTATGAACCAGCCCCATTTCTCAGTGATTTACATTTTGCTGCTCTGCTCAATTGATACCAATGAGTAATGACCCATATTTCATTTCTTGCTGACTTTGCCTGCACATTAGGAAGTTTCTATTAAAGTCCTAATGTACCAAAGCAAAAGGAAATGGCTGAGCAGGAGATTAGTGAATGTAGCCCAAAGTTTCCTTGAAGTCATCCACTATGAGACATAGCCAAGTCTATACCTTGACACTAAAAAATAAAAAATTCCTGTGTTAATGTAGCACTGAAAATGAAGCAAGTTTTCTATATTTTTGATAGAGATAAATGCAATTATAAATATAGAAAGTAAAAAGCAGGATTATTATATAATCAAAACTGTCAAATAAGGCACCAATCATTTATTCATTCATGCATTCACTCAGCTCATCAGTCATACTTTAATTTTTGAATTTCTATTTTGTGCCTAACTTTGTGCTAAACATCAATGCTACAAAAATAAATGTCACAGTTCCTGCTTTTATGGAATTCACACTCTTAGAAAAGTGTGGATTCAAGCAACTTCCTTAGAAGCTAAAAACATTTATGATGCAATACAATGTAGTCCACAATAGATACATGATGGTATACAAGAGAATAAAGCTGGAATGAGAAATTGTGAGCAGACTATGAATCACCTTCAATATGATGACAGAGTTCTTTTAGGTGATAATGAAGCATTGGATTTTGCTTTAAAGCAGTAGAATGATTCAAATAGCAAGATCAAGAAAGTGAAGAAAGTAATTTATTGCAGAGAAAACTACGTAAACTGGTTCTTGAGTATTATTTTCTATTTGAAGAAAATAATATTTAGGTGTTATTTAAAATGACCCCAAGAACTAAATGAAGCATTTGATTACAATGTTGAATAACTTTTTTTTGTTTATTTAGAGGGCACATCTACTACTTGCTGGTATTTTATCCATGGCCCTGGCTCATATGCAGAGATTATTGAAGAAATCTATAGGGAAATGTAGGAAATGTTAAAAGGTAATAGAGATAAATTTATCAACGGATACTTGTGTATGTATCTCAAGAAACATTTTCTTGTTCTTTTTTTTGAGACAGAGTCTCACTCTGTCACCCTGGGGTTAAGTGTCATGGAGTTACAGTTCACAGCAACCTCAAACTCTTGAGTTCAAGTGATTCTCTTGCCTCAGCCTCCTGAGTCGCTAGAACTACAGGTGCCCACCACAATGCCTGACTAGTTTTTCTATTTTTTTTTTTTTTTAAGTAAAGATTGAGTCTCACTCTTGCTCAGGCTGGTCTCAAATGCCTGAACTCTAGCAATCCACCCACCTCTCCCTCCTAAAGTGCTAGGATTATAGGCATGAGACATAATGCCCAGCTTAAAATTCTCTTATTCTCTGAATCCTGTACTTAAAGAAAAAACTATGAGATGATAATGTCTTAAAGAAATGACAACACCAACAACAAATAATTATTGGAGTTTTTGTTCTAGTTCATGCATTTTGCCAGGCGTAGAGATGCAATTGTGAGTAATATGGGTGAACTTTTTACTATCTTACCCTGAGAACTGGAAAGATGGTGAAAAAGAAATGCATTACAGAAAGACATATGAGATTTGGAGAGAGAGAAATTTGGATATCAAATTGGCAATGGGAAATGTGCCTAACCCTTCTTGATCTTAATCTCTCCTTTGTAAAATGCAAATAATATAGTCACCTTTCCTAGTAACCCTCAATTTTCATCTATTTCTATCTAATAATCCTGTTCCATTAAAGTATTTATCTGTTCTTGAATATTTATGACATATTTCTGCCTACTCCATTAAAATACAATTCATATCTGGACAGGAAAGTTATCAATATTGTCTACTGTAGTAGGTAGAGTAATAGTCCCCCAAAGATGTTCATGTCCTCATCTTTGCAAACAGTTAATGTTATATTACATGGCAAAGGTGAATTATTGGCAGAAGATTGAGTTAAATTTGCTATTGGGGAAATTACTGGGATTATTCATGTCCTTAAATGGAGGAGCAGAAGAATGGCAGTGTGAGGACTCTTCTGGCTATTGAATTTGAAGATCAAGGAATCAGCCTACAAGCCAAGGAATATGTGGGTGACTTCTACAAATGTGAGGAACCAAGGAAATAGATTCTCCCAAACTCTTCTGCCTAGGCAATGTCACTGAGAAAAAAATTGTTTTTCGAAATGTACAGAGGTCCTGACTAGCATCATCTTGATATTATTATTTTCTCACTGGTATCTCTTCTCTATTTTATTTTATTACATCACCATATTTAGTATTCAAATCACTCTCCCTGATCATTGTTATTTTATCATCTATTTTTTTTGTTTTTTTTTTGTTTTTTTTTTGAGATAGAGTCTTACTATGTTGCCCTTGGTAGAGTGCCGTGGCTCACAGCAACCTAAAACTCTTGGGCTTAAGCAATTCTCTTGCCTCAGCCTCCCAAGTAGCTGGGACTACAGGTGCCCACCACAACACCCAGCTATTTTTTGTTATAGTTGTCCTTGTTGTTTAGCTGATCCAGGTTAGGTTCGAACCCAGCACCCTCAGTGCATGCGGCTGGCACCATAACCACTGTGCTACAGGAGCCTATTTCATCATATCTTTCAGGATAAGCACCAGAAGATGACACTGACAGAAAATCACGAACACAGGCACAAGCTGAGTCTGGAACATCTTATATTTCAAAATGATAGAGCATGGAATAAATGATGTAAATATTCTAGAAATACACTGTGCTAGCTTGAGGCTTCTAACTTGCCAAAGCTAAGACAGTGGAACATAAAAATAAATAATGCAAACTAGTCAGTACAGAATTTTTGATGAAGTTAAACTTATCTGTGGATGCTGGAAGTAGTGGAAGTTTGACAAGAAAAAAGATATATATAGTCTCAGAATGTCTCCTTACAAATTACTGATTAATTACAAAAGAAAAAATAATACAGATACACATCATTGTGTTGTGCTTCATTTTATCACACTTGGAAGATGCCTTGTTGTTTACACTTTGAAGTTTTGTGGGACCCCTGTGATAAAAAGTCTCTAGGCACCATTTTTCCCACAGCCTGAGCTCGCTTCATATTGCTGTGTCACCTTTTGGTAATTCTCACAATATTTCAAACTTCTAAATTATTACACTTGTTATGGTGATCTGTAATTAGTGTGCTTTCATGTGAATGATGTTAATTGTTTTTAGGATACCTAAAATAAACCCATGAAAGATTGTAAACTTAATCCATAAATGTTTGTATTCTGACCACCCTGTCAAGAACCCGTGCACCTCTCTCTCCATCTCTTCTGTACCCATTTCCTGAAATACAACAATGGTGAAATTAGGCCAATTAATAACCTACAATGGCTGCTAAGTGTTCAGGTGAAAAAAAAAAAGACATGTCTTGAATTTTAAATAAAAAGCTAGAAATAATTCATCTTAATGAGGAAGGTATGTCAAAAGTTAAGTCAAAGCCTTATCCTCTTATGCCAAAGAGTTAGCAAAGGAAAAATTCTTGAAGCATATTAAAAGTGCTATTCTAGTAAGCACACAAATGATAAGAAATCAATACAACCGTACTGCTGATGTGGACAAAGTTTGTGCAGGCTGGATAAAAGTTTAGAACAGCTGCAATATTCTCTTAAGCCAAAGCTGAATTCAGAGAAAATCCCTAACTTTCTTCACTTCTCTGAAGGCTAAGAGTGGGAAGAAGCTACAAAAGAAAAGTTGAAAGCCAGCAGAAGTTGGTTTATCTGGTTTAAGGAAAGAAGCCACCTCCATAAGAAAAAAGTTCAAATTTACCTCTTACATGTTTACATGGATGGAGCTGGAACATATTCTTCTTAGCAAAGCACTTTTCTTCCATTCTTGCTTCTCAAGAAGGGAAGAAAAAGTATCCAATGTACTCAGTCTTACTGTGAAATCAATTTATAGCTTTCTTATAAAAGCTATAACCCAATTATAGCCCAAGAAGAAGGGGAAAGGGGAGAGGGAGGGGAGGGGAGAGGGGAGGATAGGTAGAGGGAGAGTGCTTGGTAGGGCCACACCTACAGTGCATCTTACAAGGGTACATGTGAAATTTACTAGGTGTAGAATATAAATGTTTTAACATAATAACTAAGAAAATGCCGTGAAGGCTATGTTGACCAGTTTGATGAAAGCATTTCAAAGTGTATGTAAAACCAGCAGATTGTACCCCATGATTGCATTAATGTACACAGCTACGATTTAATAAAAAAAATTTAAAAAGAAAGATCCTATCTCTTCATTAAAGTAAGTAAAATAATAATAATAACTTTAAAGTGTTGTGAGGAATGCGTTAATATGAATAAAAAGAAGAATTTGTTGAGTAATGAAGTGCTAAAAAAAAAGAAAAAAGTTCAAGGTCAAGTAGCAAGTACTCATGTAGAAGGAACAGCAAATGATACAGAAGATCTAGCTAAGAGAATTGTTGAAGGTGCTTACATTAGAAACAGATTAATGAGATAGACTTTTATTACAAGAGGATGTCATCTAAGACTTTCATAGCTAGAGAGAAATCAATGCCTGGCTTCAAAACTTCAAAGGACAGGCCAACTCTCCTGTTAAGGGTTAATGCATCTGGCAGCATTAAGTTAAAGTCAATGCTCATTGGCTATTGCAAACATCCTAGCACTCTTAAAAATTATGCGAAGTCTACTCTCCCTGTGTACTATAAAGAAAACAGCAACATTGGGATAACAGAACATTAGTTTACAGCATGGTATACTGAATATTTTAAGACCATAGTTGAAACCTACTGCTCATTTATAATGCACTTGTTCATCCAAGAGCTCTCATGAAGATATAAAAGGAAATAATGTTTTTTTCATGTCTGTTAACACAACAGTCATTCTGCAGCTAATTATTTTTACTTTCAAGCCTTATTATTTTAGAAATATATTTTATAAGAATACAGCTTTCATAATGGTGATTTCTCTCATGGATCTGGGCAATCACCTTTTGAAAAGAATTCACCATTCAAGGTGTCATTAAAAACATTTTTGATTCATAGAGAAGGTCACAATTTCAACATTAACAGGAGTTTGGAAGGAATTCCAACCATCATAGATAACTTTGAAGGGTTCAAGATTTCAGAGCAGGAAGTCACTTCTGCGTCAGTAGTGGAAATAACAAGAAAACTAGAATTAGAAGTGAAGCCTGAAAGTGTGACTAAATTGCTGCAATTTCATAATAAGACTTGAACAAATGAGGATGTGCTCATAGAGAAGCAAAGAAAGTGGTTTCCTGAAATACAAACTGTTACTATGTTTGATGAAGATCCTATGAATATTTTGGAAATGACAATAAAGTATCCAGAATATTACATAAGTTTAGTTGACAAAGTAGAGGCAGCATCTGAGAAGACTGATTCTAATTATGAAAGAAATTCTGCTGTGGATAAATGCCACCAAACAATACTGCATGCTACAGGGAAATCTTATGTTAAAGAAGAGTCAATTTATGCAGTAACCTTCATTGTTTTATTTTAATGAAATTACCACAGCCATCCCAACCATCAGCAACTGCCACCCTGATCAGTCAGCAACCAACAACATTAAGACAAGACTTTATAAGGCTCAGATGATTATTAGCACTTTTTTTAGAAATAAAGTATTTTTAAATTATTTGTAGGCACAATGCTATTGCATTCTTAATAGACTATAGTATAAATATAATTTTTACGTGTACCGGGAAACCAAAATGTCAAGTTATTCATTTTATTGTGATATTCATTTTATTTTTGCATCTGCAATCAAACCTGTGATATCTCTGAAATATCCCTGTAACGTGGTAGTGGAGAAATCTAGAAGAAACCACCCTAAGCAAGTAACCAAAGATATAATCAATAAGTGTGGGAGACGTTAATATCACCTGCCTCCTGATAAGATGCTCTGAGAAGGGCACAGCATCATTTCTGCCAAAATGTATAGAACCTGATTAAAATCACAGAGAAACCACAGATAACCCAAATTGAAAGGCATCGTAAGCAAAAACTGCCTTATATCCTTGCAAAATATCAGAGGAAAATTTCCAGATGACAAGTCTAACAGGAGATGACAAAGACATACAATATTGCAATCCTGAACTGGATCCTGAACCAAGGGAAAGTAGCTATAAAGGTTATTATTGGAGCAATTGATGGAATTTGAACAGGTCTGGGAAATTTATGATGGTATTAAATCAATATTAAATTTCCTAATTTACATAATTGTGTTGTGATTAAACAAAAGAACATTCTTATCCTGTAGAGATACATACTGAAATATTTAGAGACAAAGGGGCAGACATTTCCAATTTAGTCTCCAGTTGGTTGAAATAAGTGGTAATAAGTAGGTAAGTGACATGAAAAATTTCTTATATTATTCTGGATACTTTTCTTAAAGTTTAAACCTACATACGATAGCAGTGAGCTCAGGTTTTATGCCTTCCAGAGAAGCTGATGGTGCCAGGCATAGACAAAGACATGGAAACCCTGGAGGCCATAGTTGCTGATAAAGGCTATAACTGTACTGGAGAAGAAGTTGATAGTATCTAACCTGGATGATGTTTATGCTTGTGGTAAGTCACTCAAAGATTTCTACAACTTAACCTCTGAGACAATATTATGTGTCACTTTGTATGCTAAAAGGGACTTTTTTTTTTTTTTTTTTTTTGGAGACAGAGTCTCAATCTGTTGCCCTGAATAGAGTGCCTTGGTGTCATAGTTCACAGCAACCTCAAATTCAGGCTTGAATAATCCTCTTACCTCAGCCTCCCAAGTAGCTAGGACTATAGATGCCCACCATTATACCTGGAATTTTTTTTCTACTTTTAATAGAAATGGGTCTCACTCTTGCTCGGGTTGGTCTCAAACTCCTGAGCTCAGGCAATCCACCCAGAGTGCCAGGATTATAGGTGTGGCTGAAAAGCACCTTTTTAATATGATTAAGTTGAAGATCTTGAGCCACATTATCTGAGTGTGAAAATGTAACACAGTGGTTCTTTTAAGAGGTGTGTGAGAGAGTTGGTAGCAGACAAGGAACGAGATGACAGATTTAAAGAGTCAGACTCAGAGATTTGAAGATCATACACTGCTGGCTTTAAAGATGGAAAAGACAGCCAGGAGCAAGAACACAGGGAAAGCAAGCAGACAGATGCTCTCCTGGAGCCTCTGAAATAAGGATTTCCCTGAAGAAACCTTGAGTTTAGCCCACTGACACCCATTTCACAGCCTGGCCTACAGAACTCTAAGATAATAAATTTGTGTTATCAAAACGAAGTTTGTGGTATTTGTAACAGCAGCAATAGGATACTAAGGTAATATCCTCTGCTCAGGATTTTTATTTCTAGTTATAGGATTTAAAGAAACTTGCATCTATGTGCCCAAGATATTTAAGCGTCATTTGTAATCAGCATACTAGGAATAAGATTGGATGTCCATCATACGGAGATAGTCATCTGACAAAACACCAAATGACTAAACCAGGAAATACACTACCACGGATAAATCACAAAAATACAATGTTGAGTGAAAAAAAAAATTGGTTCTATGAAGTGTAAGTTCAAGATGATATATGTAAACTCTTAAAATATTAAAAATAGTACTCTCGCATGGAGAACCACTTGGCCTTTGGACGGCCACCTACATTCACAGCGGCTGAACCTGCTATTGCCCGCCCCCTCCCCTCAGCTCCTCCCCACTGTGGCCTGTCCCTCCAGCCCTCCAGCCTGCCTGGCTGAGGCAAACAACCCAGAGCTGCTGCAGCCTCCTCCACCTTGCTGCCTGCACCCTGGTGAAGAATCCTCAAGCCCTAGTTATCAACCTCCCGGTGTCTGGGGGCTGTACACACATTTGTTTCCCGTTCTACTACTTATCTGTATCTTGGAAAACCCCTCAAAGCCAACTATGCCTTCTGTGCAGGTCTTGAGGGTTTCTACCAAAGAGCCCCTTTCTATTTACTTATCAGTTTGTTTGTGTATTGTTCTTATCATAGGGTGACCAGATTTTAACATCTGTAAGGCGGGACAACGTGGCCAGGGGCGGAGCAGGGTGGAGGCGTGGGGCAGGGGACAGGGAGGGCAGGCAGGGCCTGACAACAATGCATACTTTGATAAGCAGTTCTCGATAATCACTTCTCAGCAATTATTTATTATAGTTTAACATTATAAAATTAACAAAAATAATATAAAACTCATATTCTGGTGAAATAGCCATATGGCGGCAGAAAACCGTATATCCCCTTCTTGTTCTCCAGCCCGTTCGTGCGTTCTTTCCAAAAATCAGGACCTTTTTAAAACGCCAAGGGACCCGGGACAAATTGTTGAAAAGTGGGACTGTCTCTCCAAAATCCAGACGTCTGGTCACCCTATCTTATCACCAAAATTATGTCGGAATAACCACATCAGTCAAGATACAAATGCCCAGCCCTGCTGTGCCTCCTCAGCACCGGGGGGGGGGGGGGGGGGGGGGGGGGGGGGGGGGGGGGGGGGGGGGGGGGGGGGGGGGGGGGGGGGGGGGGGGGGGGGGG
>CAUYQV010100071.1:0-20836 GCA_963574575.1 Galagoides demidoff | reverse complement strand
CTCCCCTTCCCTCCTTCATCCTAGGCTATAGTTGTGTTTCATTTTTCATATGCAAGTGTGAGTGATTATAAATTGGTTTCATGAGAAATTTAGACACAGAGACATGGGCAAAGGAAAAACAATGTGATTCACGGGGAGAATACCATGTCAAAATGAAGCAGAAATTGGAGTGATGACACTGCAGGCTGTGGGACACCAAAGATTGTCAACAATCATCAGAAGCTAGGAAAAGGCAAGGAAGGGGACCCCC
Source organism: Galagoides demidoff (assembly GCA_963574575.1). Taxonomy (NCBI): domain Eukaryota; kingdom Metazoa; phylum Chordata; class Mammalia; order Primates; family Galagidae; genus Galagoides; species Galagoides demidoff. Next base: position 20,586 of record CAUYQV010100071.1, on the reverse strand, counting down.
TAGAGCAGTGGTTCTCAATCTTCCTAATGCCTTCTAATGCCATGACTCTTTAATACAGTTCCTCATGTTGTGGCGACCCCCAACCATAAAATTGCTTTTGCTGCTACTTCATAACTGTAATTTTGCTACTGTTGTTAATCATAATGCAAATATCTGATATGCAGGATGTATTTTCATTGTTACCAAGGGTTCATGACCCAGAGGTTGAGAACCACTGTCCTAGAGTCTTCAGAGAGAACATGGCCTTGCTAGGTTCCAGAACTGTGAGAGAATAAATTTCAAGCCACCCAGTTTGTAGCTTCAGTAGCTCTAGGAAACCAATACAGTTGTAATGAGGATTAATTAAGACAACTTACATAAAGAATTTATAGTTGTGCCATTTGTAAGATTGAAAAGAAATTCATTTATTTTTTAAAATTTTATTATCATAATAAATCCAGATTAAAACTCTTAAAATACAAATATGACCACAATGCACCCTTGCTTATAGCTTTTCAGAGACTTTTTCATTGTTTACAAGATGGTTCAAACACTCCAGAACAAAACCTGTACACACACACACCTCTATATGCAGTACTGTGTATAGTATTTCTTTTTCCTTCATTCTTTCTTCTTCAGCTACACAGAGCTTGTTTCAGACTTTTGTTCTCTTCCATTTCCAAACATTCTAAACATGCCGTTCATCCCCTCTGTCTGAAACATTCTTCTTTTTCCTTTTGCAGGTGACTCTCATTCTTTAGGTCCCTGTATAAAGTTCTTTTTTAAGGGAGCCCTTTCCTGCTTACAACAGATCCCTCTGCCTTACAGCCCACAGTACCTTCTGCTCTATTTTCAGCTACTTTCTTCATACTTGTAAACACTCATTTGTATTTTCAGTTATACTGTGAACCCTAAAAAGATTGGCCACAATTGTCTTGTTCTTTGTGTTTAGCCTAGTATGTGGTATATATTCAGCACAAGCTCAATAAATGTGTATTATATAAATAAATGATTGTAATCAATACAATAACAAACACATAAATATGACCTTAAAGGAGAGAACACGTAGAGAGGCTGGCAGGTTACCTGGGACAAAGTAAAAGGAAGAATTTTACGGGAAGGAATGCTGACGCAGTACATTTATTTCAGCCTCTTCCCTGTATTTCCTGGATGAGTAACTGGATGCCCAGCAGGTAAAGCATTGACCCCAAGCTGGACAGCTGTCAATGGTGAAACCAGAACCAGAGTTCCTTTTCCTCACCAAAGAGTCCTTCCATAGCCTAATGCTGTTTATACTGAAGAGACAGAGCTAGGACCTTTAAAAAATAAATGAATAAGAGATAACAGAACTCAAAAAATGTACCTGGAGAGACCACTAGCCTTGTTTACAGAAGACAAAAATAATAGATATGAGATGAGAGCATTTTAAAATAATTCCAGGATTGCCAAATAGGGTGACTCAAGCTGATAGGAAGTAACTCAAATTCCTTAAGTGCAGCGAGAGAGCGTGTAACTAAGGGAGGAAAACCAAATTCCTGAAGGTTAGTGACTCTGTGAGCTGGGGAGGCAAAGAAAAATCCCCTAAACGGAGACACACTGCAAAAGCAACAGAAGGTTTGTGAAAGATCTTTTGTCTGATAATACCCATCCAAGCCCAAATCCTGCCTGCCTGCCCCTGGAAACTCTTGCCAGCTCTCCTTCTCCCCGGTGGCCATCAAAGCTGGGAAGACGAGAAGCAGGAACTGAAAATGCAGCTTTAATACAGGTGACAGCAGCAGTACTCTGTGTCAGAGGGGTGTCTTCAGCCAGATTTACTTACCCCTAAAATCAACAAATTTCAGTGTTAATTGGGCACTAAATTAACTCTTCCTCTGACCCCAAATTCTGTCTATTTTTCTCATACTTTCTTCCTGAGAAAAAGTTCACACTTACACATTCTTTTAATACTTCCAGGGAAATAGAATTTCTATTCAATCAGCCAACCTGAAATCTCACTATTATCTGAACTCCTCTGCCAACATTCACTTAGTCCCATGGTTCTCAACCTTCCTAATTGCTGCATTGTTGCAAATGGAACAAAGGGGTCGTGACCCACAGGTTGAGAACCACTGATAGTCGCTCCGTTCCAACCAAATTCCGACCATGAGCAACAAACCCCTTTCAGACCTTGGCCTCAGCTAGCTTTCATAACCTTCTCTCCAGACACTCTTCTTCATATAATCTATATCCTAGTCATACTGTTCTCTGAAATCTTCAGTCACTTTTTACCTTTTCACACCTTTGCTCATGTTATTTATGGAGGACAAATGATAACTTTGTAATTTAATTCTGAATATTTTACCAAAGTAAACATTTGGGCTAAAACTATATATTAACATATAATTTGAATGTATTTTACACATATTAACACTTATATTACATATGCATGTATAGAAAACATAATATATAATACAGTATGAGGCATTTATAGTTATAAACCCCATATTGATAACAGATTTTTTTCACTACTCCACTATACTTACATAATAATGAAGAGTTATGGCCAGGTGCGGTGGCTCATTCCTATAATCCTAGCACTGTGGGAGACTGAGGTGGATGGATTGCTTGGGCTCAGGAGGTCAAGACCAATCTGAGCAAGAGTGAGACCCCATCTCTACTAAAAACAGAAAAAAAAATTAGCCAGGCATCATGGCAGGTGCCTGTAGTTGCAGCTACTCAGGAGGCTGAGATAGGAGGATTGTTTGAGGCCAAGAGTTTGAGGATGCAGTGAGCTCTGATTATGCCACTGCACTCTATCGAGGGTCACAGAGTGAGACTCTGTTTCAAAAAAAAAAAAGAAAGAAAGAAAATTAAGAGTTAGCAATTTATATGCATTCAAAATCCATCAAATGTTAATGACAATTTAAACAATATTTAATAGTAATTCTTTTTTAATACTTTTAATAGTAGTAGTGAATATGATTAAGATAATTAATTAGAGGTCCTGAGAGATGCATGCTAAAAATCCACATATGAAATTTTAAGAAGTTACTCAGAGATGTTTAGGTAATATAAGAAATTTCTTTATACACACAGCCTTTAGTTACAGAAATTAGGCAACTCTGTACTTTGTGATGATAGGCTAATAGCTATTCCTTATTTTGTGCTTTCAAAGTCTCATTTTTTATTTGATTTTATTTTTAAATATAAATGTTATATATATGTAAGGTATATAACATGATTTCATAAGAGATATTATATATATTTTATATATTACATATATATATTTTATATGTATTTATGTATGTGACATGTATTTTATATATATAGTAAAATAGTTACTACTATAGTAAAACAAATTAACAAATTTATAATCTCACATAGTTAGTACTTATTTCCCCCTTCAACTCCCATCCCTATGGTATGAGCAGGTATAATCCACTGATTTAGCCAAATCCTGAGTATAATACACTGTTATTTACTATATCTCTCATGCTGTATGTGAGCTCTTAGGACTCATGTGTCCTACATAGCTACTTTGTATCCTTCGACTTACATCTACTCATTCATTTCATTCCCTATCCTGGACTCCGATAACCACTTTCTATTCTCTATATATCTTTATATCTCTATATATTTGCCCTCCCCCTCACCTATTTATAGATTACACATATAAGTGAAGTCCTGCAATATTTTTCTTCCTGTGTCTGTCTTATTACACTTAGCATAATGTCCTTCAGGTCCATCTATGTTGTGGCAAATAACAGAAACTTCTCCCTTTTAAAGACTGAAGAGTATTCCCACGTATATACACAACACAGTTTCTTTATTCACTTGTCCATTGATGGACACCTAGGTTGTCTTCATATCCTAGCTATTGTGTGAATAATGCTGCAGTGAACATAGGTGTGCAGATATCTATATGAGGTGGTGATTGCTGAGTCATATGGTAGTTCTATTTTTAATTTTTTCAGTAGCAGGTGTACCAATCTACCTTCCCACAACAGTATATTAGGGTTCCCTTTTCTACACACCCTTGCCAATACTTGTCAGCTATTGTCTTTTTGATAAACATCCTAGCACAATGGCTAGTGATCCGTGTTGTTGAGCACTTTTTCTTGTACATGCCCGCTATTTCTATGTCATCTCTGAAGAACTGTCTATGCAAGTTCTTTGCCCATTTTTTAATCAGGTTATATGTTTTCTTTCTATTGAGTTGCTGTGTCCTTTATAAACCTTGGATATTAATCCCCTATCTGATAGATGGTTGAGTTTGCAATTAATTTTTTTTCAATCTTTAGGTTGCCTTTTCATTTTGTTGTTTATTTCCTTTGCTGTGCAAAAACTTTTTAGTGTGATGTAGTTTCATTTATTTATTTTTGTTTTTGTAGCCAGATATCTAAGAAATAATTACCAAGACCAGTGTCAAAGGGCTTTTCTCCTATGTTTCCTCTCCCCTTCCCCTGGGGTGTTATAAGGTCTTAAATGTATGTCTTTTCATCTATTCTGAATTGCTTTTTGTTTATGTTGTAAGCTAAGGGCTCAATTTCATTTCTTTACATGCAGAAATACAGTGTTCCAGCACTGTTTGTTGAAGGAACTATCATTTCCTGTGTCTTCATCATGGCCTTGCCAAAAATTAGTTAACCATATATATGTGAATTTGTTTCTGGGCTTTCCATTTTGTTTCACTGGTCTGCATGTCTGTTTTGATGCCAGTATCATATTGTTTTGATTATCATAGTTTTGTAATATAATTTTAAATCAGGAAATGCGATGCTTCTTGCTTTTTTCTTTTCAGAATTGCTTAAGCTATTCTGAGTCTTTTGTGGTTCTGTATGAATTTGAGGATTATTTTCTATATTACTGTAAAGAATGCTTTTGGGATTTTGATAGGAATTGCATCAAGTCTGTATATCTCTTTGGATAGTATGGACCTTCTAACAACCTTAATTCTTCCAATTCATGAGCATGATGTGTCTTTCTATTTATTTTTGTCCTCTTTAATTTATTAACATTGTATAGTTCTTTTATACAGGTCTTTCAGCTCCTTAGTTATATTTATTCCTAAATATTTTGTTTTAATTTTGGACTCAATCATAAATGAGATTTTCTTGATTTATTTTTTTGGTTAAGTCATTATCTGCATATGTAAAATGCCATAAATTTTTGTATGTTGATTTTTATAAAAGTGAAATAACTATTAATTTATTAGATATAATTTTTTGTTGTTGGTGGAATCTTTGGGGTTATCTACATATGGGATCAGATCATCTGCAAATAGAGATAATTTTTCTCCTTCCTTTCCAATTTGGATACCTTTTATTCTTTTTCTTGTCTAATTGCTCTTGATAGTAATTCCAGTATGAGGCTGAATAGAAGTAATGGGAGCAGGCATCCTCACCTTTTACCAGAGGAAAAGCTTTCTGTTCCTTCCTATTCATTAGGTTAGCCATTGATTTTTCATAAATGGCCTTCATTATGTTGAAGAACTCTTCTTCCACACCTAAAATATTAAACAACATCAAGAAATGATATTGAATTTTGCTAAATGTTTGTCCTGTGTCAGTTGATATAATGAAATTGTTTTTTGTATTTCAGTCTGTTTATGTGATTTAACACATTGAATTATTTGCATATGTCAAACCACTTTTTCATATCTTCCTTACAACTGCTCCCTCACCTTTCTGCCAGTCTGAGCTTTCTAAATGTAAATCTAATCATTTTACTGCCTGCTTGCCCCTGCTTTATTAGTAAGAATTGTGATGGGAAGTGAAATCACACACAAATGAAGGAATTAATAGGAGTTAAATAAAGGAACCATTTTCAAAAGTGTAAGCAAGATTATGGTAAAACTCCTAGAACTATTATAGGAAAGAGACTCTACTAAAAGTCATCTTAAGAGAGAAAGGGGAAACCTTACCAGAACCTGGCAAGAAAGATATAGATATAGGATGTGGGCACTAGGTGAGACCTTGATCCTCATAGGTCTTCCTTTTTAGCCATTCTGAATTACTTTTTGTATAGTGTAAGCTAAGGGCTCAATTTGTAGAGAAACATGGCCATTGTCACATCCAAGTGAATGAGGGCTGAAACCAAGGAGCAGAACATTAGACAGGGAATCTTGTGCTAGTAATTTATTGAGGAAGTAGTTTTAACAGAAACCTATAAGGATGTAAGAAGAGCAGTAAAGGTGAAGGACGGAGTTAGGCAATGATGTCATTTCAGGAGATGTGTAGGCTCAATCTACTGATAACTCCACAGGAAGCTCTAGAAAGTAGATTATAATCAGAGGATTTTAAGCCCAGTTAAAAGAGGACTGTAATGTCATATCCCCACATCAGTTAGTCTTTGGTCAAGGATGACCCTTGGGGAGGGAACAATTTAAATTCTCAAGTATCTCTGGGGAAGGCACCTTCAGTTACCTTAGGGCAATCCTACAGTGAAATGTGCTAGCTTGAACAGTTATCAGTCATGACCTTGCAGTAACTGGAAGATGAGTACACAGCCCAGTCAAGGGGATCTGGAGAGATGCCAAGAGCTTTTGCCAAGTTGACTACTTGTCAAATCCATTTCCTTCTCACAAAAATTCTTCCCATCATCTCTACTTCTTCAGAATTTCAATTGGTCTCAATTTCTGAAAAAAAATCTGTAAGAGGAGCTTTAGTAGGATGAATTGTAGCCTTCTCTGCCACAGTTTATCTCAAGGTTCTAAGTGATATTCACCATCTCCTTTATCTACAACTCTAGATTCCTTTTAGCCTCAGCTGGAACTTCAGATAGTCTAGGTGGCTTATTTTGTGAGGTAACTTAGACCCTTATTCCTGACAGATTTGATTCCCTAGTTACCACACACTTGCCTAGTAAAAATTTCTGTACTTCTTAATTTATAAATAAAGTTGGGTATAATAATACCAAAAAATATCCTGTAATTTGTCCAAGTAGCAAAAATACTCCTCCATGGCCCTGCTAAGTAGCAGCAACTCTATCTCCTTAATCAGACTAAAATACTCTCTCTGCACATTAAAATATCCCACTGTACATAATACTTCAAGTATGACAATTTCTTTCTTTGCTGAACCACTTGAAGAACTTGAAGTACTTGAAGTGATCATATATTATGGCTTTAAGTTTACTGAGGCATTTGCTCTGTTCTTGACTGAAAATATCTTTACTCTGAGAAATAGGACCTCTATATCCACAGGTTGTAAAGTTGAGGCGAGATCTCCCAGTGAGGCTCTGGATAATGTTGAAATATGGCCGCTACTTCCTCCATCTCTTGATTTCTGAAGTCATGTATCATACCTCTTAGAAATCCAGCCTCACATAATAGACCTTGGTTTAGGATAACTATACCTCTTCCCGAAGTAGTGTCCCCATTTCAGGGTCTCACCTCTAAGATGATACTCATTAAAAGGAGTATTTCCATGCTCTATCAGGGCAGGAACCTCTAAATGATTCAAATTATCATAGGACCAGAGGTAGGTCTCCTTGTCATGTTCCTACTGCCATGCATCTTTTAGTGTAAAGGATATCTCTTGGTCTCCAGTGATATTATGTGATATACCCTCCAATAACTCACTCTTTCTATGTACCCTTTAATATCATGCTGACTGAGGTCCTGCTAGTAAGAAAGAAAAACACATACTTAGAATATGTGTCACTACTACCCAAATGAATTGTTGCCTTTATTGGGATAAGAGGAGTCTGGTTTTATCAGCATGCTACCTCATGTCTAGCTGCTTTTTTCAAAGAACAGTATCATGTCAGTTGCTCAGCACAGGAATTTGTTTTTTAACAATCCCAAAGTCTATCACACAGCAGGCTCTACAGTAAGAGGAGAACTCTTGCTTTGGGGTTCATAGATTATTTCCATCCATGCCAGTATGTCTACTCCATTCATCAGCCCACTCAACTAGCAAAGAGGTTGGCTTAATCTATTGGACCAGTCATTCTCCACACTTAGTTGTTTTATGTCTCATTGATGGTGAATGCTCTCTGATGAGAGTTGACATATGATGGCAAGTTCCTCAACTTTTATCCATTTTCTAAATATCCATCAGTATTTTTCTTCCTTAGTGTCCTTGACCTGATCTTCCAATTTTGCTTCTTGCATTTGTGTATATCCTTCTTGTGAGCCACTTGTCTCTCACCAGAATTGTATGATGAGTAGCACTGACCAAGCCCTGTCTACAATTTATGATAACAAAATCCTGCCTACTACTTGTATTTCATTCATTCTTTTTTTTCTTTTTTTTTGAAACAGAGTCTCACTATGCCACCCTCAGTAGAGTGCCATGGAGTCACAGCTCACAGCAACCTCCAACTCTTGGGCTTAAGCGATTCTCTTGCCTCAGCCTCCCACACAGCAGACACCCACCACAATGCCCAACTATTTTTTGTTGTTGTTGCTATTGTTGTCATTGTTGTTTGGCAGGCCCAGGCTTGGTTTAAACCCACCAGCTCTGGTGTATGTGCCTGGCTCTCTAGCTCCTGAGCTATAGGCACCAAGCTGTACTACTATTTGTCTTTTTTCCTCACTACTATCTTCCAGGGCTGTCTCTGAGTGGGGCTGTATATAACAGCTGTACATTTCCTGGCCCATAACAACCTACTGAGTAGAGCCATCTATAGATCAAGCCTAGATTGTCTTCTTCCCTTATGAGCTGATCATAAGGCATCTTCCATGACATTCCAAGTGTGACCTGAGTGAGTGGTGTCTGTTGAAACTGTTCTGGTGACATAGGAGTTTGTCATACTTGTTCATCCAGTTTACAGTGCCCTTTGACCTACTAAAGGGTGATCCAAGACATAACCCTTCCATTTTATGAATAATTATTTCTGGGGCTGCTCGAGTATGTGACTCAGTCTGTCAGTTCCCAGTTCGTGAGCACCTTTTGTCTCATGGTTACGTGATGTAGCTGTTTTGAATGGTGTCCTTTGTTGCCGATGGAATGGCCTTGCTCCAGAATCTCAGCAGTCCTCTCTGAAACCCTGCTGTTGGGACTTGTTAGAGACTCTACATGAAATGCTTATCTCTTAGAGATAATTCTTGCACCACTATAGGATATGCTGGGTCACATGAACCATGTGGTAGGACAGCTTGTACTGTAGAGCCTGGATGTGCCCTTTCTTGCTTAGAGACCTCCTAGAAACTGGCAGCTTTCCTCATTACTTGCTAAATCATTCAGTTCAGTATTCCTAATGTGGTATTTGCTGCACTTTGCTTCTTCCTAACAGTAGGATATACAAGATGCCGTAACTTTGCCCTTACCTTGGAGGGGATTTCCCAGTATGTCCCAAATTGCTGGATCTCTAAATCATCACAGATGTGGAAAATTAATGAATCTTTGTACATATGTCTCATTACGGCATCCAGAGTCTTACCTAATTTGACAATTTGGCTTTCTCTGATGTATTTGCTCTCACAACTAAGTCCTATGCCTGTTCACAAGCTCAGTATGCTTCTAAGCTGCAAGTGATAATAATCTATTTAAACATTGGCAAGTAGAACCTCTGACTTTTACATTTAGTTTTAAAGTAATGATTAACCAATTTATTTCTCCTGAGTGTGTCAAAAGACACTCATCAACAGCCACCAAATTCTACATTGCTTAATCTTATTGTTTTTTCTATTTACCCTAAATGCTAAAGATATTGAAAAGCTAAGTCATCTCTACTACATTAGCAATTGTACTGCTACAACATCTAAGGAATTATTAATATTCTACTTACCACTAAGTATACTATCTTTGTTGTCAAAGGATAGGTTATAATCCAACTCCAGAATTAAATCTTTAGAGTCTGCTTTATAGGACCATTTATGGCAATAACTATCTCATTGTGTCCCTACAGCCTCTGGTCCTCTCATAACAGAGTCTGAAACACACAATCTTATGTAAGCCTTTTATTCAAGAAATGCTCTAAGGATAAACCTTCAAAAAGGCAAGGGAAACAGAACAGGGTAAAATAAAAAGAGATGATTTCAGAAGAAACTCATCATTAGCCTGACACACGGAGAGCTGTGGAATGTTAATTGTTTACAGAGTTTGTACTGCCTAGCTATAGGGGGACTGGGCTGTTACACCATTACATCAATCAACTGCTGGTTCCTGGCCACTGGTAAAGTGGAGAATCACATACCTTTCCAGGCATCCCCTGGTGAGATGATCCTCATGAGCCAAAGGTCCTTCTCATTGCTGCTAAGAACATAAGTTGCCAGCAGCCAACACCATGGCTCCTGGGAGATGGACATACCATCCTAACAGGGAAGATGGAGCAGGCTCCCAATAACATTGGCTACACCAGTTTCACTCTACCTCTGCCCTCTAATTTCCTAAAGGTACTTCTCTGTGGCCAAAGGAAGCAAGCAAGAGAGACTATGAATGCAAGAGGAAAGATTCACTTCTGGGGCACAGAGCAAGGTGGAGAAGGTTGCAGAACGGATGTGGAGGAACACAGAGAACATGTCCAGTGCTTGCTATTTAGGGCTCCCACGTAGCCTAAGGGAGAAAGCGCAGAGTTATCACACAGCAGGCTCTTCATCTCTCTTTCTTGCCTGCCTTGCACATTACATGGCTCCCTTCATGATGGAACATATAGTCTGCCCAAATACCTCAGACTTCCAGTTCTGAGATGCTTTTATTTTCTTGCCTGGCCTTCCCCTCCCTAATCCCAGTACTTCATTGCACTGCCTCACCACAATTTCTCTCACCACGCAGAATACACACACATACACTTTTATCGTAACAACAATCACTCTGTACTCTAGTTCCTTAGAAGATATTTCTCAAGTTGACTTTGAATTAATCAAGCACAGGGATGGCTTTGTTTTTGCATTGCTTTGGCACACAGCAGGACGAGTGAATGAATGGAAGAAACAATAAATGATTCATTCATGTCCTTCCAGATTCAGTTTTAAGTAATATCTTTTTAATGCCAACTCTGGCCTCTCTTCTCTGCATCAAATTCCCATGGCCCCTTCACTCCATTCCCACAATACTTTGTACCTACATTTTTCACAGAACTTACCTGGTTCTATCACAACGGTTTTGTTATGGTGCCTGTTACTCCCACTGGAATATGAGACTTTCGCCACTACATTTCCAGTGCCTTGTAAATAATTTTTAAATGAGTGAAATAATGGAGCAGAGACTGAGAAACCACAGAATCTCAAAGAGGGGAAGCATTTTTCTTTCAGTGTCAGAGAAAGAACAGCTATATATCATAGCTTTATCTCGTTGGTTTTCAATTCCCAGAGGGAAAAATTCCCAATTGATATTATACATAATTTTATCTACACTTTTTGAGTAAGGATTACTCAAGTGAGAGTATTTAAGGTACTGAACACTCAACACTGCTAATTCATTAAGACATAGAGAATATCATCAGCCTAAAGATGTCTAAGGATCAGATTAAGTCTTAGAAGTAACACAGTTTTAGAGAAAAATGCATTATTTTTAATCGCTTTAATCTGAAACTTATATCTTCTCAGAGTTCCTAAACCAAGGTTTATTTCATCCAAAAAGCTTCTCTTTTCTAATTTTATGCATGAAAGCCTTTGTCTCATTATCTGAGATGACCGTTCAGTGAGAATTCATAGCAGAGCACACATGTCTACAGCAGTGAAAGTCTCAGTGGTTTATAAACCTTTTTGAGTGCAAAGGTTTATTTATAAACAATCTGATAGATTTTTACAGGATCATACCATTCCTATTGGTAATAACATTTCTTTTCTTTCCTTATACACTCACCTAAAATACAGTAAGGAGACCTAAAGTTATTTAAACATGTTTATGACTAATAATTAAGGTCAGTCTAATTCCCTTGGTATTCCTCCCTCCATCTCCATCCTTCATAGAGCGGCGTGTGCCCTCATAGTTCCTGGGCTCAGTTTGACTATTTGTACCCAGTTTCTTTACCGCTTCAGCCATAGCCTCTTGTTTAACAATAAAATCATGCTTTGCTATATCTGATTAAATCATCTCACTTTAGTTTTCCGGTACTTACTGTCTTATTTTCTCTTCCAGTAATAGGGAGCAATTCTGTATTGCTCAATATCATACTTTTTACAGTCTTATCTATTCTGCTGCCTTAACTCATAAAGGAAAATTTTAAGAGTTGGAAAGGAAGGTTGGGATAATTTTATCAGGTCTCCGTTTTATCTACCTAAAAATGTATATCCAGAGAGATTACACAAGAGGGTAAGTGGTTATGCCAGGAAGAGAACCCCATGTTTTTCTGATTAATATTCCCTGTGTCTTCCTTCACTTATCTGCACTATAACTAAGGTGCTATTAGTGTCTCTAGTCACTTATTTATTCATGAGTTCAGGCATGTAAGCTCCTAGAATCTTAGCTCTTACTGTCTGATACATGTTAAATAAACTACTAATATCATCTCTTATAATTAATTGACTTCAATTATTTAAGGACATATAATCAGAATTTATTTTATATATATATATATATACATATATATACACACACACATTGTATATCAATCAGCAGGAGCCCTGCTGACATCTTATTTTAGCCCATTGAGATCCATTTTAGTTTTCAGAACCATAGACCTACAAGACAATAAGTTTTTTGCTTTAAACTACTAAATTTGTAGGAATTCGTGAAATGGTAGCCACAGATAACTAACACACTTAGTTTTAAATGGATGTAAAAAGAAAATTTCAAAAGACATACATAGATTTAGAACCTGTATGTGTAACCGAATCAATTTAGAATCTGTGACCAGAACACTCTAGCTGACAAATAAAAGTATGTGAGGGGATGGAATGATCTATGTCTGTGTTGTCAGGATATCACTACTAGCTCTATTGAGTACTTGAAATGTGCCACATATACCAGAGGGATTGAATTTTTTATTGTAATTAATTAAAATGTAAATACCGCAGGTAACTAGTGGCCATCAAATTGGACAGCACCGTGGGTTGCCTGGATTATAATTAAATTCTTCTCCCTATATCCTGCCAAGGGTTGGAAAGACAGTTTTTGCAAAAAAATAAAATGAGTACCACAGAACATGAGAAACAAGTCCTTGCCTGTTCTAATTACTGGATCAGGGTTTAATAAACTATGTACTCGGTAAATATTTGATAAAGCCGAAGGGAATGTGGTGCAGGCACCGTGAACACGAAGGCAGCAGATGAAGACAGTTACCAGGGAGAAGATAACAAACGTTGGCAGCCCCGTTCCAGCTCAGCCCCTGCAGCAGCAAGGGCGGCGTGGCCAGGCAGGAAACCACTCCTGGTCCAACTCCGGACACGTGTGGTACCGCGGGTCAGAGGGTCAGAGTAACAGAAAATCAGTTTCCAATTCACTCCTGACTGTGGGATTTTGCAATGCTGTGTTCTTTGTCCTCTCTATTTCCCACATTTACTCATCGATTTTGGTTCTACCTGGTTTAACCTTTAGCTCATGCAGCTTTCACAGAATAAGCAGTCTCTTCTCAGGTTTTCTCAGAGGGGAGAACAAAGGGGGAGCAGAAGGCTGAAACAGCAGATTGTGTTTGAGAGGTTAGATTTTAATTTGCAGGTTAAAAGTCTACACATACATATGTGACTTTGGAATATCAGTTTCAGTAACTTTTAATTATTTTTCTAGCGGGTGGTGACTTCTAATTATTTAAATCTCATATTATGGCACAATAAGGCAGCTTCTCCCCGTGCAAAATCTCTCAGCTCTACTCATTCTCCATCCTCATGCCGTGTACTGGTTCAGATCCTTATGTCTTTCCTCTGCACCAATTATTGCAAGAGCTAAGATTTGTTGAGCGCCTAACTGGCCAGGCCCCTTTTCTTTCTAAATGGATTATATGTAATAACCCACTCTTTTTTTTTTTGGAGACAGTGTCTCACTCTGTTGCCCTGAGTAGTGTCCTGGCATCGCCTAGCTCACAGCAACCTCAAACTCTGAGCTTCTTGCCTCAGCTTCTGGAGTAACTGGGACTACAGGCACCTGCCCCAACACCCAGCTAATTTTTCTACTTGTGGTAGAGATGGGGTCTCCCTGTTGTTCAAGCTGGTCTTCACCTCCTGAGCTCAAGTAATGCACCCCCTGTGGTCTTCCAGAGTGCTTGGATTATAGGCACGAGCCACCAGGCCCAGCAGAGAACCCACTTTTTACCACCACCAAACAATGGTTGTAACACTGGTATTCCTATTTTGCAGATGAAAAAAACGAGGCACCCAGAGGATAATAAGTAACCTAAAATTACACAGGTAGCAACCAGTAAAGCCAGGATGGGAACCCAAGAAACCTGGTGCTACACACCGTGGGGCTGGCTGTCTCAGCACCCAGACTTCAACAGCTTCATTATGACACAGGGCCAGGGAGCATCGGCGAGAGCATGAGGCACAGTCAAGTCATCACTATCACTACTTAACTGAACAATGTCACAGCCGGTCGGTTTATTCATTAGCACCAACACTTAGCAATAAAATAATGGCTTTTCAGAAATCAAAATGGAATCCGAATTTCTGTCTCTGTAAGTTTATCCATGCGTGTTGTAAAGCCGTTTGGAAAGCAAGGCTTGTGAATAGCAATGTAGTGCCGGAATCCGAATCCCAACTCGTAAGGGTTGTAACAAATACAGATAAGTTAAAAAAAAATCTGTCTCTGAATGTCTGAGGTAGAGCACTTAGAGTTATGAGTAAGCATAGGGTTAGAACTCAATAAATTTTATGTGTTACTCAAATTGGGAAATATTTATAGTTAGTGCCCTTGGACTTGTCTATAATCCTGCATTTTTTAATGTATATGATTAAATGACAGGAGGAAAGGTTCAACAGAATTTCAAAAGTCCCTTAATTAGATAGCTAACTGGTCTCCTGCATACTAATAATTTAATCGCACCAAACTTTTTCACCTTGTTTTTCTTATTTTGCTTTCTATTTGACCTCTGAAGTCCTGGCCTCCATCCCTCAGGCAGATTATACTAACCTCCTTCTAACTGGAATGCACTTCCATCCTTCTCCACAACCCTCCTCCCTGATCTTTTCTTTAACTATAGTGTTGTCAATCACAAATCTTATCAGGTCTTGCTCCTACTTAAAACCTTTTATTATCCTCCTATTCTCTTGAGGAAAAAAAATTCAGATTTCCTAGGTTAAAATAATCATTCACATCAACATAGTCAGTGGAGATAAAATCTCTAATAGTCATTCTTTATCAATTCTTCCTGCCCCAAGTCTTATTCTTCTTCCTAATTCAAGATAACAGAGTTGCATCTCCAGGCTATATCCATGCATAACGTAACCCTGTCCTTGAAAACTCGTTAGGGATGGTCCATGTTAAAGGCTGACATACTGCACAAGTCCAAAGGTCCAGTCCTCCTCCGTCTCTGGAGGGCTGAAACCTAGAGAAGGATTCAGGTCATGTTTCTCATGCAATGCTCTCCTTTTTTTCTTTTTTCTTTTTTTTTTTTTTGAGACAGAGCCTCAAGCTGTCCCCCAGGATAGAATGCTGGTGGCATCAAAGCTCACAGCAACCTCCAACTCCTGGGCTCAAGCGAGTCTCCTGCCTCCGCCTCCCAAGTAGCTGGGACCACAGGTGCCCACCACAAGGCCCGGCTATTTTTTGGTTGCAGCCATCATTGTTTGGCGGGCCCAGGCTGGATTTGAACCTGCTAGGTCAGGTGTATGTGGCTGGCGCCTTAGCCACTTGAGCCACAGGCACTGAGCCAATGCTCTCCTTTAAGGTCAAGCATAATGTCTCCCTCTCGTATTGGTGAACAAAAATGACTCAGCATTTTTTGAGACCTTTATCACTCCTGGTTCAGAATCACATCAAAGCAAACACAATTGATTCACCTCTACCCATGTCTCCCAGGTTCACTCATCTCTCCTTCACCAATGCCCCTGCCCTCAGCATTCTTCAAACCCTCTCATTCACCCATTCCTGAGCTATTCCCACAGTCTCTCCAGTGAATTAACCTCCTGCTTCCCAGAAAAGTCACAAATCTGCTCAAGTTCCTACTTGATATTCTGTGATCTTCATATTACTGACATGATAAAGTCCACACTCCTTAGCACAGCATGCAAGTCTGGTCTATTCAGCTACTTACATCATGCACTACCTATGAGTACCTTGGCATCAAAAGCCTACAGGGCCCCGAGAAGTAATGTACATGTAGGGGCAGCAGACCCTGGAGAAGAGGGAAACCAGACAGCCATCTGGAGCTGGAGCTGCACATCTCTAGATTATTAAGAGGATATCGCTGGCTCTTGATTATGCTAGACAAAATAGAATCTAGATTTTTTAGGGAAATCTTTCATTCTTTCCAAGTTAAAAGTTAATTTAGTTTCAAAAATTACTAAAATTACTTACCCCCTTCTATTTCATGACAATGGGACACCCAGGTTCTATCACAGATCAGTTTCCATGTTCCAGATAAAAGGTTCAGCATTTTCTACCTTACCCTAATCAATTTTACTTACTCCTCACAAACTATGAGACAAAATATTTCTTTAATTTCACAGATGGAGGAAACGAGACACAGAGTGATTGATTAACTTGTTTAGCACGGTATCTAATGCAAGGAGAAAGCAGTATCATATCCCAGATTCTGTCTTATCTCAAAGGCCAAAGCACTAAAAGTTACGAGCTTTATTGAACTGCTACTTCTTTTTGTTTTGATCTTTGTTCCCTCCCAAGAACACGAATCTTCTTGAGAGTCAAAACTGTTCTCACTCACCACCATGTTCCTGGTGCCTCGAATTCCTCATAATAGAGATTAGAGTTTCTTTTTCCAGTCCATTCATCTGTTTACTCAGTCACTTAGTTACCCAACACTAACTGAGGCCTGCTATTCACTCTGATGTGACTCAGCATTGGAGGCTTGCTGAGGACTTAGTTTTTGGATATCACCATCCTACCTGGCCTGGAGAGTCACAGGGGAGTCAGGAGATACACATGAGCCCCAAGTGTGCTGCAGTATAACACAAGCCATGAGCTATCTGGCTCCCGAGCCAGACCACTGAGTTTGGATGTCAACTCCACTCCTTTCCAGTTGTGTGACGTCGGGTAAACAACTTCACCAAGTCTGGGCTCCAGTTTTCTCTTCTGTATAACAAGTTCATACAAGTAAAGCCCTTAGAATCTAATGATCAGTAAGCATTGGTTAGTAGGAAGGTAATTTTGTGTGTCCACTTCACTGGTCCCCTGGTTTGGTCAACACAAGTCTAGATGTGGCAAGATTTTTTAGAAGCAATTAACATCTAAATCCATAGGCTTTGAGTAAAGGTTAGTCTTCATAATGTTGTAAACCTCATTCAAACAAGGAAATATTGAAGTTTCCCCAAAAGGAAGGAATTCTCCCCCAAACTGAAAGATTTCAGACTCTAGACAGCAAGATCGATTCCAAAGTCTCCCAAAGTTGGGACGTTTTACAAATTTCACACTTGGAAGCTCCTGCAAGTTCCTGAAAATAAATCTTATAAATCATTTCTAAATTCTCTTTCCAAAAAATAAATAAATAAATAAATAATAAGACTCAGCACCTGTGGCTCAAGCAGCTAAGGCGCCAGCCACATACACCTGACCTGGCAGGTTCAAATCCAGCCTGGGCCCGCCAAACAACGATGGCTGCAACCAAAAAAATAGCCGGGCATTGTGGCTGGCGCCTGTGCTCCCAGCTACTTGGGAGGTGGGGGCAGGAGACTCACTTGAGCCCAGCAGTTGGAGGTTGCTGTGAGCTGTGAGACCACAGCACTCTATCCAGGGTGACAGCTTGAGGCTCTGTCTCAAAAAAATAAATAAGTAAATCCTCTCTTTCTTCCTCACTACACACACACACAGACACACATACATATAATTCCCAATTGGTTCTGTTTTTCTAGAGAACCGTGACTCATACAGGTAGAGTTACATTAAGGAGATTAAAAGAATCGCATCATTACCGATTTGACATTGACTCTTATGATCAAATTAGTTGAGTGTTTCCAGAATCAATAAAGATTAAAAGAAAACTTTTCCCCAAACAACAGAAGCAAAACGGTAAAAGGGAGCAGTCCATTAATTTGCTTCAAAGCAGACTTTTATGATCGAAAACAGTAGAATGAAATGCTGAAATTCCACCTCCCTCCAAAGCCCCCATTTTTCTGAACTGATGGATTTGTCAGGCTAGGAGTTTAAGCTAGAGTCTAAAGAGGAATTTTATGTGTACATGATAACAAGGCAAATACTTGATAATAAAAATCTCAAATAACACATTTCCCCCACCCCACCCCCATGCCCTACCCTCTGAAGATCTTCACTAAGGTTACCAGATTTTGACATCTGTAAAGCAGGACACCATTGATGGGGGTGGGGCAGGGGTGGGGTGGGGGTGTGGCGGAGGAGGGGTATGCTCTTGATTAAAAATTTTGTCTATATGGAGCAACAAAAATTTTCATAGAACGCAAAAATAGTATTGTAATATTTTTTAAAATTTCAACATAAGTACAATTTACAAATATAATACATTAAAAAATATATGTATAGGGCTGCACCTGTGGCTCAAAGGAGTAGGGTGCAGGTCCACCTGGGCAACCTTGCCCAGGAGGGGGGTAGGGCGTTTACATTAGCCTTTTCATTTCCAAATGAAGTTACATTGACCTCTTCATGCCCAAATGGAGTTACATTAACCTTTTCAGCAGCCAAAAACTGTATATTCCCTTCCCCTTGTCCTGCCCTTCTTTAGATTGTCGTGCATTCTTTCCAAAAATCGGGATTTTTTAAAAACGCCAAGGGTTGGGGGACAATTTGTTAAAGATCAGGATGTCTAGTCACCTTAATCTTCACCCATCTCTGAGAGAAAGGCCCTTCCCCCTTTGCCTTTGGTCTGCTCCTTCTCAGGAATAGCCCCCTAGGCATCATTAGTCCCAGCCTTGGGAACTACACAGGACTGAGGGGAGAGCTGTCAAGGCCGGCAGAGAAGGCTTAGAAATCTCATCTAAGGCCACACCCCTCTACTCGCTGCCTTTCCTGTTTCTTAACACAAAATTGCAACTTTCTGCTAGAGAAAGTGTATAGTTTTTTCACCCTGATTTAATTACGACTTTAAGTGAGATCGTAACAGAATCAAGGCAACAAAGCTTCATCTGAATAAAGGAGAAGATCATTTGTAAGCAGCAGGATTAGCAAATTAAGTGTATCTGATCTGCTTGAAAGAATAATGACCATTTCATTTATGTTTACTATACGCCAACTACTATTCCAAGCAACGTACATGTATTAACTTGTTTAATGCTCATAAGAAACTATTTTTTTGAGTCATTTGAAAGAGAAAAACAAATCTAAGGCACAAGAATGTTGCACAAAATTGTCACTTGGCGGTGACAGAATTAGGATTCAAAAAGTCTGTGCTCTTGGTCACTACCCTTCATTACCCTCTCAAAAACTACAAGGTGTTTCAAAGGGCTATTTTAAAAAGTTATGACAGTCCTGCATCCATTGTTTTATTAGGAACTTGCATGTTCTGACACTAAAATTCATGTTAGATTTTTACATTTGTACTCTGACTCCTTTCTCAAGCCCTAAATAATTAGAGAGCAGATTGCCTACTTAGTAATGTGGCCATCCATTCTGCTTTAGCATGTGAGAAGCTCTGAAAAATCAACATTCACCTATATTATCCCTAAGGAAAAAATTTATATCCCAAAAGCCTTCTTATCTTCATCCTTAACCATTTCTGAGAACCTCAGAACCATTTCTCATCAGGCTGCCTCTCAGGAACTTGGCTCTTGTGTTCACTCTGTTTTATCACCCTTCGTCTCACCCTGACTTCCATCTTTGAAGGCTCTCTCTTTAGGTGCAGCTCTTCTACTCCTTGCTGTTCTCAGGATGGTGGCTCTGCACAAGCGTCCCTCACATAGGCACATGGAGTAAAGCACTGGGCTCACTGCTGAGTTCCCCTTCCTTCCCTCCCTCCTCGGCAGCGACATTCTCTGTCCCATGATTCTGGATTCCCAAGGTAGAGAATCTCAGGGGCTGCAGCAGAGATTGAGAAGAGACAGTCACAGAGCAAAAAATCGCACCACTACCTGGAGCTGGAAATATATAACAAGGATGTCAAAGCCCACTCCAAAAAGCCCATTGTCCTCAACTGATGGAGATCACAGAGAAATACTATAGGACAGTGGATAGATTAAAAACTCTGTCATCTGAAATCCCAGACTAACCACGTACCAAATCAAATAGAACCCTGGGTGAGCAACCTGGCCTTTCTGGGTCTCTGTCACTTGCGCAGAGAGATGGCGGAGAAAATCTGAGCTCAAGACCTGTTAAGAAAATATTACTGCCAAATGTTAGCTGTTATTCTTTACAGGCATAAAGCCTTAGACTGAGTGACTTTTAGAGGTCAATCCCTTCCTTTTTTTTAAAATTTCAGATTGATATCAGGGTATAAATGTTTAGGTGAACTTGCTTTCATTTCTGAAGTAAAGGTCAAGTTGTAGTGGAGCCCTCCACCCAGGGACGTGCTGAACACCCTCACATTGTGCACATTAGGTGCGATCCAGTCAACCATCCTCCTCCTCCCTCCTCCCGGGCCCTTCTCCCCTCCCCTCACCAGACCATACTGTGGCTTTCTCTCATGTGTGCTTATAGTTGTTTATATATTAGTTTCATATTAATA
>CAUYQV010100069.1:0-20862 GCA_963574575.1 Galagoides demidoff | reverse complement strand
CTACTGTATTTCTCAGATCTTTGAGGGCTGCAAGTTCTTGCCTCAATGTGTCAAAATCTTTGGTGATTTTGTCTTTGAATTCATTGAATTCTTGAGACAACTTTTGAATTGCTCCTTGAATTTCTAATTCCAACTTTACCTTCATTATGTTAATCTTATTTGCAATCCAATTTCTGAATCCGATTTCTGACATCTCAGCCATTTGTTTATGAATGGGATCTTCTGATGTGTCTCCTTTGTCCTTCCTTGAGGGAGTTCATCTACTCTGATTATTCATGTTGCCAGAGTTTTTTCACTGATTCTGCCCCATGATTATTTTTCACCATTTGGCTAGAGAAGCTGGTAATGTTAAATTGAATTGAGGGCTCCTGGAGTTGTAGTTAACCAGCCCTTTACCAAAGAACTGGTGGTGGTCTGGTGATTGTGGCTTTTCCCCTAGAGCTTTACAAAGGTTCCATTCAGTACTACAGCCTAAAACTCTGGGGAACTGCTTGGTGTGGTGGGGCTAGATGGCTCTGACCTGTATTCAGCTAGTCTCTGTCCAATCCTAGTGAATCAGTGGCTTTGAGTTGATATCTCAGCTGTGGAGTTATATAAGCAACTAAGACACCCCACCACCCGACAGGCAACAACTAGAAAAGGAGACTCCCACACTCCCACAATAACAAAACCAGGGTATATAACCTTGATGGGTCCCTGGGTGATTGGCCCAGGTCAAGAGTTCCAAACCAATTGTCCCAGTCAACACAAATACTGATCAGGTGGGAGAGTTCAAAGGGCCTTCAGCATCTAGGCTGTGGGGGTCCACTGGCAGCTCAAGTGTAGCTTACTCTGGTGCTCTGTAGAGTCAGAAAGGCCTGCTCAGCAAAATAGTCTAGGTACCTCCTTCTCCACCTTGGACCTACCAGGCACTGGTAGCCTCATGGACCTGTGGTCCAGATCCCTCCAATCAGCGAATGCACCAGGGATTTGGGCCTACCAGTCAGAAAGAAGTCAATGCCTCATCGGCCAAGCCACCACACTCTGCCACCAGCCGGCTGGGGGAGTTGAAGTCTGAAGACCCCAGGTACTCAATGGAAACTGGGGTGTTCCCCCTGAGCTCCATCCATGTAAACATAAAGGAGGTAGAGTCTCCATCTTTTTTAAGGCTGCATAATATTCCATGGTATACATATACCACAATTTATAGTAAAGTATTTGCAGAGGTTAACAAAACAGCAAATGTTTTTTGCCCTCAGAGAGCATGCCTCTGCCCCAGGCTCTCTGCTGCTCTGGTATCCCTGCAATGCAAGATCTAGCTCCCTCCAGCAGTCCACAGAATTGGGGAGGTGTCTATCCCAAATTTGACCCTGGTGGGATCACTCTATTAATGCTGCTGCTAGGTGGGAGGTGTCTTCACTAGGGTTCCCATGTCTCAGGAGTTCCCAAGGCTCCACCCATTGTATGTAGACTCAAGCCTCCACCCACTGCTGAGTTGCTGTTTCTCAGAGCCAAGGCAGACACCTTTCTCCCTGTGCCTTCTGCACTGTTACCAGATTCACAGTTACAGTGTATCTGCACTACCTCAGACCATGCAATGCCCAGTTTTAACTAAGAACTGAGAATGTTCTAGTCTCTGTCAGAGTTGGGTTTCTAGACTGCCAGACCAGAGGGAAGGGTGGACTGGGACTTCAAAGTGGCAGGGAAAACATTTGTTCAACCTTCATGCCAGACAAGAGAATGCCCAGGATCACAGCAGGGACTCTCTGGAGAAGGAGGCCCAGCTTCTAGCAACTCCCTGGGGTGAGAGAAGAGGACCTCAGTTCACCGTTCACTAGTAGAAATCTCACAGCAAGCAAGCAAGCAAGCAAGCAACTCTCTTGGGGGAGGGGATGTACACGCATTATCTTTGGGGTGGGTTCTGTACCTGAAATTTTTTTCCTTGGAGTTGCAGCTTACCTCAGCAGAGAGGATGTGCAATTATCAATCTTTTTTCTCAGCTCAGCTCCTACACTTCAGCTTTGTTGGGTTCTTTCTGGTCGTTATTGCTCCCTCTGGATGGGAACTTCTGTTGAAAGCTGGCTTCAGTTGGCTATCTTCCCCCTCTCCCCTTTGCTATTGTTGAATGTAAAAATTGGACTTAGGGAAAATAGCCAACCTGAGGTTTTAGCAGAATATAAGGCACATTGAAACAAAACAAACAAACAAACAAATATAAAAACAATCAGACACACAAACACACAAACAAAGAATCAAATACAAAAACAAACAAAGAAAACCTCGAGTAGCCTGATGTAAGCACTCTCAGCAACCATAAGAAGAAGGGAAGGGCTTGGCACCCATAGCCCAGCGGCCAGGGCACTGGCCATACACACTAGAGCTGGCAGGCTCGAACCCAGCCCAGGGCCCACGAAACAACAATGACAACCACAACCAAAAACAGCTAGGTGCCATGGCAGGTGCCTGCAGCCCCAAGTCACCTGAGAGGCTGAGGCAAGAGAGCAACTCAGCCCAAGAGAGTTAGAGGTTGCCATGAGCTGTGACACCACAGCACTCCACCAAGGGTGATACAGCAAAACTGTCTAAAAAAAAAAAAAAAACAGAAAAGCAGAGAAAAAAAATTAAAAAAACTTTAAACAATAACTTCTATAAGAAAGAGAAAAGGAAAAAAAAAGCAAAAAGAATGAGCAAAGAGAGAAAAAAAAAGTAAATTTGGCATTTGATCCTGCAATTCCTCTACTAGGTATATATCCAAAAGACCAAAAATCACTTTATAACAAAGATATTTGCATCAGATTGTTCATTGCAGCTCAATTCATAATTGTCAAGTCATGGAAGAAGCCCAAGTGCTCATTGACCCATGAATGGATTAAGAAATTATGGTATATGTATACCATGGAATATTATGCAGCCTTAAAAAAGATGAGACTTTACCTTCTTTACGTTTACATGGATGGCGTTGGAACAGATCCTACTTAGTAAAGTATTTCAAGAATGGAAGAAAAAATATTCAGTGTACTCAGTACTATTATGAAACCAACTTAACAATCACTCACACTTTCACATGAAGAATAGATCACAACTATGGCCCAGGATGAAGGAGGGAGGAGGGGAGGATGGGAGGTCAAATAGAAGGAGAGTGAATGGTGGGATTACCCCTATAGTGCATAATGCAAGGGTATATGTCGGATCTATTAAGTATAGAGTATAAATGTCTTAACACAATAATTAAGTAAATGAGATGAGGTATATATTAACCAGTGTGATGTAAGCATTCCTAATTCTATATTAAATCAGCACATTGTACCCCCTAAATGCATTAATGTATACATGATCTATGTGTTTATGATTTAATAAAAAAAAATCACTTAGTGAAAAAAAAGCAATGAAAAATGCACCAGAAGTCAGAACTCAAAAAGTTGATGTACCATTAGAAAGTTAATGTGAAGTTTGTTAAACTCTCTATCTTTTTGCCTGCTAAAAACTATGATTGCTATGTTATAAGTGGCCTTGAGATAAAGGTACTAGCACTCAGCAGAAGACCCAAGGTCAGTTACTCATTTGGAACTAAAGAAAAAAAAGAGTCCTCTTTACTTTTTTAAACAGCAGCTGCTTTTCTTCCTTAATTGACATTGCTCTGTCTCACTCTTACAGTAACTGGACATATTCCTAATAAATGGCTTTGTTTAATTACATTCCAAAACTTGAATTCTTCCCTTCCATTTACACACGAAAAATGGTCCAAAAATAGTATCAAATGTTAACCAATTTTAATTTTCAAATCCTGTGTTTTCAACTACAGAAGAACAACCAGACATCCACTCCTACTCTGACAGAGAGCTGATTGCAGAGCCCACTACCCACGATGCCCCTTCTCAGCAAAGAAGCAATCAGAGAGGTAAGTGACCTTGTTCTCAAAAAATTGGGTTCTGCCAATCAGAGGAATAATGTTAAATTAGGCAGTTATTTAGACATGAGCAAGGTGGGTGACAGATACAACTAGGCTATTTTGGCAATTTTGGAATGTCTTAAGTCAGGAAAGCCTGAATTGTCACACTAAGTCATGACACTAGGTAAACATAAGAGTAGACTGATCAAAACCTTTTTGTAAGAGTCTGTTTGAGAAATAAGAGCTCTGCTCAGCTTACAAAGGGCCCTTTCACACTGCTGACTGGAAAGTGCTTCTTGAGCTAAATGTATGAAATCTCTCAGGGACTAGCCACAGACTGTAACAGCTCATATCCAAGGCAATAGGACAGAGAAGTTAGGGAGACCATGGTGCTGCTGTGTAGACTTCTGCCTCAAAGAATATCTGCCCAGAGAGTTGAGCTGGTAGCATTGACTTGGGCCTTAAAGCTAAGTGAAGAAAAGCATGAACATTTTCATAGACTCGCAGTTTGCTTTCCTTACCCTCCATGTACATGAGGATATTTATAAAGAAAGAGGGCTTCTAACAATAGGAAAAAAATTTTAATTACCCAGGTAAAATTTTGCAACTCTTAGACCCTGTATGGAATCCTAAGCAGGTGGCAATTATCCACTGCCAGGGGGACCAAGGATCAGGAGTCCCCAAGGCACAGGAGAATGCAAGGGTAGACACTGAAGCTAAGAAGGCAGCAACTCTCCCATATTGGATTGCCACTGTTGTTCCTTTAATTCCATGGGCCCCACACTTAACCCCTATAAATTGTGGAGGAGAGAGAAAATAGATAAACTGAGAGGGAGCTAGAGATCCTGGAACGAGATGGAAAAGGCTGCCAAATAGGAAAATCATAGTACCCCATCTCTTAACATCAGCAATTGTCCTCACTATGCATAAGGCCATGCATTTAGGATGGAAGAAAGACTGAAAAGCTTCTGAAGAGATACTTCTACATTCCTGTCTTGGCTACCCTTGCTAAGAAAATCAGCCAGCGTTGTCTGACATGCCACCAGCAAAATGCGAAACAGAGACCATCCCTGCCACCTAGAATTCAGTCCTATAGGGCAGCCCTTTTGACAATGTGCAAGTGGACTACAGAAAGTTGCCCGTGTGTAGAGAACTGGTACTTACTAGTTCTGGTCTGCACATACTCAGGATGGGCTGAAGCCTTCCTCACCCAGACAGTGAGGGCTCGCGAAGAGATGAGTGTTACTTAGAGAAATCATCCCATGATTTGGGTTATCACTCCAAATCAGATCCTACAATGGACAGGCCTTGTGATGGAGATAGTGCAGATGATGCCAAAGTCTTGAATATCACCTGGAAATTATATGCGGCAAATTAGCCTCTGAGCTCAGATGAGGTGGAGTGCATAAATAGAACCCTTAAAAGAAAAAGTAGTAAACTTTGTCAAAAAGCAAAGCTTAAGGGAACACAGGCCTTACCATTAGTTCTGTAAAAATTAGGTATGCTCCTTTTAAGAGATCAAGATATTGTCCCTATGAAATAATGTATAACAGGCCTTACCAATCCTCTATAATCTACTAGTAAATGCACCATAATCTAAAAAACTAGGGGAAACCAAGTTGCACAGGCAGTTAGAAGCCCTTATAAAAATAGCAGAGAGTATTTCCACTTGAGTAACTGACAGAGCTCCAGTTAGTCTTTGTACCTGTCCATCTTTTCTCTCCAGAAGACCAGGTCTGGGTCAAGGACTGAAAATTGGCCCCTTTATACCAAAGCAAAAGGGTCCCTACACTGCCATCCCCACCACACCAACTGCAATCAAGGTAAAAGAGATACTTGCCTAAATTCATCACATCAGGCTGAAGAGAGTTTCAATGCCCCTGTGGGAGGCAAGAATGTATCCAGCTAACCCCTGAAAGGTAACACTGGCATGCTGTGCTCCAGCCACAAACTAGGAGCTGGTTGGTTAATGCATGGCTGAAGCCTGAGGATATCCATCATGAGACATATCCTGATTAAACTTTAGAACTTGGAAAAAAGGGAAAAAGATGTAATTTTTCTTTTTATTGTTGGGCATTCATTGAGGGTACATAGAACCAGGTTACATTGGTTGGTTTTGTTAGATAAGGACCCTCTTAGAATTGTGTCCCACCCCTTAAAGGTGTACCACATCCTTTGTCCCCTCACCTCCTCCCTCCTTACCTTTCGCTCAGCTCTCCCCACCTTCCACCCCCACCATGGACTAGGACCTTAATTAGAACTGAGTATATAGAATTCTTGTTTCTCCATTCTTGTGATGCTTTACTAAGAATAATGTGTTCCACATTCATCCAGGTTAATACAAACCATGTAAAGTCTCCATCTTTTTTAGTGGCTGAATAGTATTCCATGGTATACATATACCACAGTTTGTTAATCCATTCCTGGGCTGGTGGGCATTTAGGCTGTTTCCACATTTTGACAATTGTAAATTGAGCTGCAATAAAGTCTAGTGCAAGTGTCCTTGTGGTAAAAGGATTTTTTTTTCTTCTGGGTAATGTTGTAATCCAGCCCATTCCCATTCCCCCCTGTCCCCAGGTGGCAGACAATGTGCTTCTCAGCCTGTTCCCAGGCCCCCTTCTTACCCCTAGGGTTGCCAGTAACAGAACTGTAACCATTGTTACCCAAACCGTGAATATTGCTATCTGAACTGTAGCCATTGCTACCATAACCACTGCCATCCAAGCTGTAACCATTGATACCTAACTGTAAACCCAAACTGTAACCCTGCCGATGGTGCCCTGCCAACGGCAATGTTCCTTATACACAAAAAAGGGTATAAAAGACAAAAACCCTACACTTTGGGGCTGCTTGTCTTAGGACAACAGCCCCCTGTGCAGGTGTGAATAAATCACCAATTATTTACATCAAAGTAATTCCAAGTCTATTTTTCCAAGTCCTATAGGTCATTTCAGGTAGATGCCCAGCAATGGATTGCAGGATCAAATGGGAGGTCTAGCTTGAGTCCTTTGAGGATTCTCCATACTGCCTTCCAAAAAGGTTGTGTTAGTTTTCAGTCCCACCAGCAGTATAAGCATCTTCAGTTTTGAGACTTTGTGATGAGGGCCATTCTCACTGGGGTTAGATGATATCTTGGGGTGGTTTTGATTTGCATTTTGCTGCATTACAAGTCCATAGTGATTAAAACAGCATGGTATTGGCATAAAAATAGAGACACAGACATTTGGAACAGAATAGAAAACCAGAGATGAAACAAACATCTCACAGCCACCTAACCTTTGATAAACCAAACAAGAGCTACACTGGGTGAAAGAATCCCTATTCAATAAATGGTGCTGAGAGAACTGGATATCCACATGTAAAGGACTCAGACTGGATCCACAGCTTTCACCACTCACAAAAATTGATTCAAGATGGATAAAAGACCTAAATCTAAGGTACGAAACAATTAAAATCCTCAAAGAAAGTGTGGGAAAAACACTGGAAGCTATCAGCCTGGGGAAGGACTTTATGAAGAAGACCTCAATGGCCATCTCAACAACAACAAACATAAACAAATAGTTAATGAAACTGAAAAGCTTCTGTACAGCTAAGGCGACAACAACCAAAGCAAACAGACAACCTACACATGGGGAGAGAATATTTGCATATTTTGATTCAGACAAAAGCTTGATAACTAGGATCTTCAGAGAATTCAAATTAATAAACGTAAAAAGAGCCAACGATCTCTTAGATCACAGGACAAGAGAGATGAATAGAAACTTCTTTAAAGAAGACAGATGAATGGCTCACAAACGTATGAGGAAGATGTAATTTGTATGCTTACATTACTAAGGTAAAATAGGAGGCGACAACTGCATTACTCTATACAGCTTCTATAAATGTGAAACATTACCTACCTCTGCAAATGCATGTGGATGGTGAGACCCTAAAGTGTAAACGTTTACGGGGCTTCAAAGGGGGGAATGAGGGTGGATACCCGGGAAAAATAAGGTCTAAAGGAACAAATGCTTCTCAGAAAAGCCCAAGGACACTCCTGCAAGGTCCTCCCCATGGTAACCCAGGCCTTAAGAATTTGTAAAACTTAGCTTCCTAGGTTCTTGAAACTAACGTTTGCTGCTTGCTTCCCCTTCTGTAACCCCTGCACATGATTTGACATTTCCATGAGAAATAATATGGTAATTTCTTTGTCTATATATTTGTGAGTTCAATAAAAGGACAGGGCCAGAGCCGATGAGATGACGGGGCTCATTACTTTAAGCCTGATGGCCTGCTGAGTTTCCCCACAGGCAAATAAAACAAAATTCCTTCCTCTGTAATGTTTGGTGAGAATCTATTGGTTTCAATTCGCAGGTCCTGCAGCGCTTTGAAGTAGATGTTAATCTACGACAAAAGATATCAAAAAGTGTGAGATACAGGGTGGGGTCTATGAGGCAGGGCGGCAGGGCCGCAGGGCGCAGGGGCCATGGATGTCATCACAATGGGGAAAGGGGATGAAAGGCACCAGGCGCTGGGTCCCCAGCAGTCTCCCGCAGTCACCAGATTCAGCGCCAGGGAGGGGGATAGGGCGCACGTAGACGCTCCACAGCCCCAGGGGGACCCAGCAGCCTGGGGGCTACCACCAGCACTGCCCCCCGCCGAGAGTTCAGAACTTCTCTGCCCGCCCGGGAACCTAGGGCCCGGGCAGTCTGCCGAGTAGAGCCGGGCACCTGGAGAGGTGCTTGCACCTTCTGCGGAGCGCCCCAAGAGAGGGCGTGTTTCCAGCCCTGTGAGCCTCGTCCGCTCTGCCCGCCCCAAGAACTAAATCGCCTCCGCCCTTCACCTCCTCCCGCAGCCGCCCAGGTCCAAGCAGGGTCCCATCCTCCAGGCCGCCGCCTAGCGAGAAGTTGGCGGGAGACCTTAAAAGTCAGGGACCCAGCAACCGGTAGACACATGGTGCAGGCACCCAAGCATCCACCGCTAGACCGGCGCCAATACCTGCTCTGCCCTCCCGGCCAGAACGACCGTGCCACATCACCGGGGCTACAGCAAGCACAACGGACCCAAACACTGGCATGAGGACTTTCCTATTGCCAAGGGACAGCGTCAGTCTCCTGTTGACACCGATACTGGTGCAGCCAAGTACGACCCTTCTCTGAAGCCTCTGTGTGTTTGTTATGAAAAGGGGACTTCTCCAAGGATCATCAACAATGGTCACTCTTTCAACGTGGATTTCGATGACTCCTGGGACAGAGCAGCACTCAAAGGAGGACCCCTTGATGGCACTTACAGATTCACTTTCACTTTCACTGGGGTTCTGTTGACTAGCAAGGTTCTGAGTATACCGTGGACAAAATATGCTACAGAGCTTCCCTTGGTTCACTGGAACACCAGATATGGGGATTTTGGGAAAACTGTGCAAAGACTCGATGGACTGGCTGTTCGGGGTGTTTTGTGAGGATTGGCCGTGCTACACCAGGCCTTCAGAAAGTCATGGATGCTCTGGATTCTGTTAAAACCAAGGAGAAGAGTGCTGACTTCACTGACCTGTGGCCTTCCTGGAAGCTCGGACTACTGGACTTACCTGGCTCACTGACCGCCCCTCCTCCTCTGGAATGTGTCACCTAGGTTGTACTCGAGGAACCCATCAGTGTCAGCAGTGAGCAGATGAGGAAATCCCATAAACGTAAATTCAATAAGGAAGGCGAACCCCAGGAGCTGATGGTGGACCGCTGGCGTCCAGGTCAGCCACTAAATAATAGACAAATCAAAGCTTCCTTCCAGTAAGTTGGCTCCATGACTGGTGTCCAAATAATGAATTTTCAGGTGCTTCCTTTTACTTAAGCACAAATCTTATCTTAGTGATTTGGATCCTGGCTGCTTTGTGTCTGGTTAGACTGGTCATCTCTGTCTTGGGTATTTACTAATAAAATGTGAACAGCAAGACCAAATGTTTTGTTTGGTGGAATTGCTGTGGCGGGTTGGTGCTATGTTCATGGTAGCAGCTAGTAGTCTTTTTGTAACAGAGAATATCATATAAGGAATAGGACTAAAGTACCTTGACTTCTTATATACCATGTGTGGTTATATGCACTCACAATTTTTCACTAACATGCTATTTTTAAAAAATAGGACAATAGAGTGACTGAGTGCAAATCCATATCATGAGACAGATTAAGCCAGACAAGGCAAATTAGATGAAATAGTCATGATTCCATGTAATGTGAATTAGACCAAATAAGTGTTCATGAACAACTCCCACATGTTATAATAAAGGAACACTTTAAGAATTCTTATATATTTATAGCAAAATTGTCTTCAAAATGAATTACATTGTAATTTAGTGACTTTTGAATTACAGAGATATAAATGAAGTGTCTGTCATCTGTAAAATTGTTACAGTTGTGATACAGAGTATATTTCCATTAAAATAATATATCATAACTTAATAAATGTTGCATTTTAGAAAGACTATTTAATACAATTCAGAATTTAACAAAAATGTGAGATGCAACAAAAACAGTCCTGGTGTGCCTTAAGTGCCTACATTCAAAAGACTGAAAGACCACATATCAACAATCTAATGAATCATCTCAAAGAATTAAAAAAGGAAGAGAAAACCAATTCAAAGCCATCAGAAGAAAATAAATAATCAAGATCAGAGGATAGCTTAATAAAATTAAAAAAAAAACAACAAAAGGACTATACAGAAGATTAATAAAAAATTTGACAAGCCTTCTTTATCTAGAGCAACCACAAACAAGAGAAAGAACTCAAATAAAAATGGAAAGGGGGAAATTACAACTGATATCGCAGAAATATATAATGTCATCTCTGAATACTAAAAAAAATCTGCACTCATAAACTTGAAAACCTGGAGGAAACAGACACATTCTTGGAAACACACAACCTCCCTAGGCTTAACCAAGAAGATATAGAACTCCATAACAGACCATCATCAAGCAGCCAAATCGGAGCAGCAATAAAAAATCTTCTAACAAATAAAAGTCTGTGACCAGGCAGTTTCACGCCTGTTTTACCAAACCTACAAAAAAGAGCTTGTACTTATACTGCAGAAATTACTACATTACATTTAGGAGTAAGGAATCACCTTGATACCAAAGTCAGGAAAGGATACAACTAAAAATGAAAACAACAGACCAACATCCCTTATGAATGTAGATGCAAAATTCTCAGTAAAATCTTAGCTAGCCAAATTCAGTTGCACATCAAAAAAATTGATCACAACCAAATGTACTTGATCCCTGAGATACAAGGATGGTTCAACATAGCAAATAGACAAATATAATCCACCACGTAAATAGATGCAAAAATCACAAAAACAAAGACCCTATAGTCTTTTCAATAGAAGCAGAAAAACCACTTGACAAAATTTAGTACTGACTATGTTAAAAATGCTTAACAAAATGTGTGTAAATGTGACTTGCTTTAAATTTATAAAGGCCATATATGACAAACCCACAGGCAACATCATATTGAGTGGAGAAAAATTGGCAGTGTTCTCTCTTAGAACTGGAACCAGACAGGTTTCCCACTATCTCCACTTCTGCTCAACATAGTGCTGCGAGTTCAAGACAGAGCAATCAGAGAAGAGAAGGAAATCAAAGGTATTCAAATAGGTAAAGAGGAGATCAAACTATCATTCTTTGCTGATGACATTAACTTATATCTAGAAAAACTCCAAAGATTCAACCAAGTGACTCCAGGAATTGATACATAAATTCAGCGAAGTGTCAGGTTACAAAATCAGTGTACACAGGTCAGTAGCTTTCATAGTATATGCCATCAGCAGTCAAGCTGAGAATCCAATAAAAGATGTAATATCTTTCTCAGAAACAACAAAGAAAATAAAATACCTGGGAATCTATTTAAGAAAGGAGGAGAAAGACCTCTATAGTGACAACTATGAAACTCTGAGTAAGGAAATTGCAGAGGATGTTAACAGATGGGAAAATACATCACACTCTTGGATCAGTAGAATTAACATTGTTAATATGTTTATATTAACCAAAGTAATTTACAGATAAAATTCTATTGCCATTAAATTACAAATGCTGTTTTACGCAGATCGAGAAAAAATAGGTCTATACTTCATATGGAACCAGAAAAGACACCTAGTAGCCAATACAACTGTATGTAATTAGAACAAAGTGGGAGGGATCATCTTACCACAGTTCAAACTATACTACAAGGCTATAGTAATTAAAACAGCCTGGTACTGGACAAAAATGGTGATATGGCTAAAAACAAAGGACCCAGAGATGAGGGCATCCTCACGATCCCATCTTATTTTTGACAAGATTACACACTGAGGAAAATAATACCTATTCAATAAATGGTTCTGGAAAGTCTAGATAGCTGCATATGGGGACTGAAACAGGAGGGTGGTGCCTGTGGCTCAAGGAGTAGGGTGCGGTCCCATATACCGGAGGTGGCAGATTCAAACCTGGCCCTGGCTAAAAACTGAAAAAAAAAAAATAGAAAGACTGAAACTACACCTCTCACCACTTACAAAAATTTAATTCACAATGGGTAAAAGACTTAAACTTATGGCATAAAACTATAAGAATTCTACAAGAATATATTTAAAAAGAACTCTTATAGACTTCAGGAAAGAATTTGTAAAGACCACAAAAAGGATCACAGCTACACCAAAAATAGACAAATTAGACCTGATCAAATTAAAAGGTTTCTACACAGCCAAGGACACAATCAGTAGAATAAGCAGATCATCCACAGAATGAGAGAAAATATTTGCAAGATATATATTCATTAAAGGGCTGCTAATGAGAATCTATAAAGAATTCAAGAAAATCAGCAAGAAAAAAATCAACTCCAAGAAAAAGTGGTCAAAAGGCATAACATAGATTTTTCAAATGAAGATAGTCGAAATGGCCAAAAAACGGAAAAAATGGTCAGCATCTTCAATCATTAGGGAAATTCAAGTCAAAATCACAATGAGATATCACCTAACTCTAGTGAGAATGGATCTTAACAAAAAGTCCCAAAGCAACAAGTGCTGGCATGGTTGTGAAAGAGAGAAGAGCATTTATATACTGTTAGAGAGACTCTAAGCTAGTACCATCTCCAGGAAAGTTGCATAGAGATACTTCAAAGAACTAAAAGTAGACCTACCATTTGATATAGTAATCCCACTATGTAGTATTTACCCAAATGACAAAAGGACATTTTACTATGAAGACACTTGCACTTGAATGTTTATATCAGTGCAGTTTACAATTGCAAAGAAGTGGAAACAACCCAAATGCCCATAAATACATAGATTAATAAAAATGTCCTATGTGTATACCATGAAGTACACATACTACTCAGTCATGGAAAAAAATGATGACCTACTATAACAACTTGGATGGAACCAGAGATCATTCTTCTTAATGAAGTATTGCAAGAATGGAAAAAAACCACATGTATTCAATACCAGATTGGAACTAATTAATACATTCACATGGAAGTAAAACAGAATGGAAATCAAGTAGGTGGTGGAGAGGAGGGTTGGGTTAGTTCACACTTAACTTGTATGATACACACATTCTGGGTGATACACTTATAACTTTGTAAGCTCTGTAGGATGCATGTATGGCAAAAATCACATCCCAAGAGAGTAAGTCCTGGACTGCACAGACTTTGAGCGCTGTAGGGTGCATGTATGGCCAGAATCAGATCCCAATAAGGTCACCATAAGTATGATATAACACTTATAACTTTGACTTAAAATGTATAATAGCAAATTATATAACCCAAACATGTGTAGCCCAATAATATTCTAAAATTTTAAAAAGACACTGAATTTAAGCTTAGAAATGATCAATATCCTTGAAATCAGTGTTAATGAGTAAAGTTCTTCAAACATAATAACAATTGAGATTATTCTTCAGTACTGAAAAAAAAATTCCAATCAACTTCTCTTTGTAGAGCCATAAAACATTTACAGTAAAGTGACCTCCCTCTATTGACTGAGGTTAAGGGATGCTCCCACCTTGGCCTCCCAGAGTGTAAAGATTACAGATGTAAGCCACCATGCCTAGCCAATAATTGAACTCCCTTTAATACCAGTTCCAGCTTCTACATCACTTTTAGCAGGAGCAGGGTCCTCCTGTGTCAGGGACTCAGCAGCAGAGTGGGCATCATAGGTCCTGCAACTGGGACTTTTCCTATTCATCTGCCCACCCTCTCCCTCAGCTTATAGCAGGTTCCCCTTCATTGAGGTGAAGTCAGTGAGGGAAGGTAAGTCCTGAACTGCACAGACTCTGAGCTCTGTAGGTGCACATATGGCCAGAATCAGATGCCCATTTCATGGATGAGAAAGCTGGCTCAGAGCAGGGATGCAGTCAGGGACCCTTAAGTGGAAGAAGCCAAAGCTAACTAAGAGGCATCCTTCAATTCTTCACTCATTCATCTCTTAGCCCCAGTATAGCCTGATGACACCCTTAGGGCCGGGCACTGCCTGGGGCCACAGGAGGGCCTCAGCCTGCTGGGGCAGTGATGAAGCCCCTCTCATCTCCAGGAGCCCCTGGTAGGCTGTGGGGACAAGCATGGAAACAGAGGGACACGAGGATGTGACTGAGCATCCTGTGGGTGCCCATGGTCCTGTGCAGTGAGCAAGGTGGTACAGGACCATGGGCAGACAGAGTGGGGCCTCAGGTCTTGGCCTGGGTCCCTCCTTCCACCACTGAGAACAGAGGCTGGATCCAGTGCATTGGGGCAGGTAGATGATTCCAGGGAGCAGAGGGAGGGAATAGGAGAGTGAAGGAGAGGAGAGAAAAGCTAGAACAGGGTGTGGTATAGAGAGGGCTGCACAGAGGGCAACTGTGGTTAACCCCCAACAGGATCTCTCAGTTTCCTTCTTGAAATTGTATCATAATTGTCAGCTAGAGGGACAAGTGGGAAGAGTTTTCATCCCAAGATTTCCCCTCCCAGTGGCTGAGGGCTGCTCCACAGGGTATGCAAGGATCTGTGACTCTGGTCACAGTCAGCAGGGACTACTGGCCAGAGCCCTGACTGATCCAAGGTGAGGTCAGGAGATTTGGGGCAGGGGAACAGAGGCCTTCACTCACCTAGCCTAGATCCCACATGGTGGACACCCAGATGGCCCTGGTGGGAAATGCAGCAGGGACCTGGGCTTGGAAGGAGGGTTCTCGCATCCCCTCTCCACAAACCAGGCTCCATGGCAAACCTGACCCAGGAAACCCTCTGTACTGGAACTCACCCCTTCAGAGACTCACCCAGCCAGTCAGCTACCCATTCACAAAGGGGCAACTGAGTGCCCAAGTGCCCCTGCTTCTTGCACACATGGGCCCCTGGGAGGTCAGAGGCTTGGAGCTCTAGGCCCCTTCCTGCCCCTGATACCCAGGACTTGTTGCCCATCCTGTCCCTACTCCTGGATTCCTACGTCCTTCAGTTCTTCCCCTTTGCACATTGCTGGCTTCCGCCTTTGTTCTCTGCCCCCATTTGCTCTACCTCACCCTGCCTGTTCTTTCTCTGACTCATTGCCTGAGGCCCTTTCCCCCACTGCAGCCCTGTTCAGGTATCCTCTCACCACTGAACCCTTTTTACCCACAGGAAGAAATTATGGAAGGATTCTGTGGCTGTCAAGACTTATAGAAAAATCTTTGTTCCCAGCTCTGCTGCTGTGCAAGCTCTGAGATGTGCAGGATGCAGAAATGGCAGCATTGGTAGCTGGCTCGGTGGGAGGAGAGTGCTGATAAAGCCTGAATCAAGAATGAGGGTTCTTTCTAGCTCCTCCAGTCCTCTCTGCCACATTGTGAGTAGCTGCCACCAGACAGGGTAGGAACCTGCCCGCCTAATCAAATGTTCCTGGGACTGGCAGGCAGCAGGTGCTCTGTGAATATTTCTAGAATGAACCAGCACAGCCCTGCCTATGTGTTGACACAGGGTGTTCCCACCATCCCAGACACTCCTGGAGTCACCCTCAGTCCAGACCACCTCACAGGTAACTCTGACTCCACCGTGTAGCCCCCTCAGTGTCTGCCCAACTGTGTGTAGGGATGACCCATTTGTAACCCAGGGTGTCAACTGATCCTCCTAGAAACACACAATGAGCCAGATGGAATTGGAAATGTTTATAGGGGACACATGAAAACAACCAGAGGAAGAAGGAGCACAGGGCAGAGCAGGATTCACATCATTCTCAATGCTATTTTTGCCTGTGTTTACTGCCACTCATGATCCTCTTTGAATTTCAAAATCAATCTACAAAAGAAAAATATGGTGGTTAATTTCCATGCTATCTTATCTTTCCTAGGTATGGTTTATGTCATATGATCTATCTATGCCCCTGACAAGTATTTCTGTGTCTGGCTGCATCTGTGTGTCTACATATCATGAAAAATAATTGTCTTCAGATTGCAGGGATGGATCACTAGGTTTTACTCTATACACACCTACATAATTATCTTTTCTTGACTTATGCAGTACTATCTGAATTTCAATAACAGAGAGGGGGGATCTTACCCTACCTTCAGAAAAACAAGATAGAAATCTGTGGGCTGGAGGGTCACATACTAAAATTGATTTTACAGACTAGTGGACATCTGTTGATGGTTTTCTGAGCAGGAATAATTTCATCTAAACAGTGAGGAGCTGAGAGCCCAACATTTATCATCCATTGTGCAATATTCTTTATGTGCTTGTTCTCTTCAGACTAACAGTGTCCTCAGGACCCACAGAGAGTTGGTACTAGGGCCTGAGGCAACAGGGACATAGGGATGGGTTGAGGGTGTTGTGAGGAAACTTCCTGAGAGCAAAGCTGAGACTCAGTGTCAAGTAGAAGGTGCTGGGGATGAGCTGAGATGGCTCAGGGTGGGCCTGCAGCTCCTACCACAGTCTGCCTCACTCTGAAGGCCTCTGCTCCACTCAGCCATACCCAGCCTCACTTTTATTCTCACTGGGCCCCCATAAGCTCAGGCAAGAAATCCCCTGACAGAACCACATTACATCCCCTAGACCTCCAGGGCATTCATCAAACTGATCCAGAACCTTCACACATCCAGAGAAACAATCATCTTTCCTATGGATTATGGACTCAGAGGGCAACAAGGACCTTCTGAAGGCCTAATCCCCTGAGTACCAATGAGCTCCCCATAGCAGCTCTCTGAGGCACTCACAGGCTCCTGCACAATGTGGTCCTGCTGGGAATGGGTGTCCAGCTCCTCATGAGTGGGTTCAGCAACCCCATGAGGCTGCTCCCGTCTTCTTGATCCTCCCCCACACCCTCCCGTTTATCCCCAAAGATTGACTACTCCCTCTTGAGCTTCAGGTCCTTCCCTTCTGCTTCCACTGCAGGTGACTACATGCTGTGTGCCATAGGTGGTGTGTGTCTCTCCTCTGGGACACATGAGGCCCTCACCAGAAGGTCAGATTTCATCCCTCACAGAGACAATGTGCAGGCCAGGATGTGGCAGAGGACAGGCTCATCTGCAAACCTAAAATTTTTAGCTTCTATAAACAATCTCCTTCCTCATATATAACAGACACCTGCTGCCCAGCTCATTATGGGAAGACACTGCTGCCTAGTGTGTGCCCTCAGAACCTGAGAACAGTGCTGTGACCTGAACCAGCTTTACCTTTTTCCTGCTAAGCCCTG
Source organism: Galagoides demidoff (assembly GCA_963574575.1). NCBI lineage: Eukaryota > Metazoa > Chordata > Mammalia > Primates > Galagidae > Galagoides > Galagoides demidoff. Next base: position 3,370 of record CAUYQV010100069.1, on the reverse strand, counting down.
AAGCACCATGTGGATTTCCACTGACTCAATGAGAGAAAAGATGAATGTGCTGAAAAGTCAGTTTATCCTGCCAGATCAACATATCAAATAATGGTGGTGGAGGCGGGGCTGTGCAATGGGGAACAGGTGGCCCACAGCCCCTCAATATGGATGAAGAACCATCCTTTATTTTATTGTTGGGGATTCATTGAGGGTACAAAGAAACAGGTTACATTGATTGCTTGTGTCAGATAAAGACCCTCGCCATAATAGTGTTCTACCCCCAAAAGGTGTACCTCCCTCGTGACCCCTACCCCCTCCCTCCTTCCCTTTCTCTGCTCTCCCCATCCCTGACTCCCCACTATGTACTTGGTCATTAATTGTTCTCATATCAGAATTGAGTACATAGGATTCTTGTTTCTCCATTCTTGTGATGCTTTGTTAAGAATAATGTGTTCCACATCCATCCAGGTTAATACAAACCATGTAAAGTCTCCATCTTTTATAGTGGCTGAATAGTATTCCATGGTATACATATACCACAGCTTGTTAATCCATTCCTGGATTGGTGGGCATTTAGGCTATTTCCACATTTTGGCGATTGTAAATTGAGCTGTGATAAACAGTCTACTACAAGTGTCCTTATGGTAAAAGGATTATTTTCCTTCTGGGTAGATGCCCAGTAATGGGATTGCAAGATCAAATGGGAGGTCTAGTTTGAGATTCTTTGAGGATTCTCCATACTTCCTTCCAAAAAGGTTTTACTGGTTTGCAGTCCCACCAGCGGTATAAAAGTGTTCCCTTCTCGCCACATCCTTGAATTTGGGCATCTTGGTTAGTTCTGGGAAACAAGGAGATGCTTCTGCATCCATGTTCACTTGCAGCACAGAAAATGGTAAAGTTTTGAAACCATATAACGTGATGAACAAAAATACAAACACCAATAAAAGCTGAGCCTCACGAAGCAGGTGAGAGACCCTGGCACCTTCCCCTCCATTGGGCTTCAAAACAGCAGAATCAGTGTCAACCAGATCCTTCCAACTGCTAGGAGTGAAGGAAAGTCTTGGGGACAAACTGCTGTGACCACATGTCACTGCCTGTGTCTGCAAATGTAGGTGGCTAGGGCTCTGTCCCAGGAACAAGCACAGTCAGAACAACCTCATAAAGAAGTTTCTGCCAGACAGATGGGCATCTGTGTCTGTCTTGCCTCACCACCGTCACAGTAGCTCATTCCTGGTGTACTATACACAGACAGAATATGAGGAATGAAAAGTCCATCCTCCTTACATGAATCACAGCTATTTTTAGGAGCTACATGCATTTCATGTCGTATCTCTGATTCTCAGAACTCTGCAAGGTTTGTATGACTATCATGCTATAACTCTAAGGGAACACAGGCTCCCAGGGGAAGCATAAATTTCCCCAGGGTCACACAGCTTGTAGGAGGCAGAGTGGAAGTGGATCCCAGCTTCCCCTGCACCCCCTTCTTGCGCCGTGCGCATTCCTCCATGATGTGGGCTCTTCTCATTTCTGGAGGTGCTGTCCCTGTGCACAGAGAGCCCTGGGAAGATGGGGATTCCTAAAGTCCTTCGTGAGAACTGGGAATAGAAACAGTTACCTATACAAGGCAGTTAGGTGTAGCTATATGATTTATCCTAAATCACAGGTAATGTTAAATTGTAAGTGTACCATGACATTAAGGATGAACACATTCTTCTTAGTAAAGTATCTCAAGAATGGAAGAAAAGGTATCCAATGTACTCAGTACTATTATGAAACCAATATCTAATCACCCACATTTTCATATGAATGATAAAACACAACTTATAGCCCAGAATGAAGAAAGGAAGAGGAGAGTGAGGGGAGGGGAGAGGGGTGGCCGGGTGGAGGGAGAGTAATTGGTGGGACCTTTCCTATTGTGCATATTGCAAGGGTACATGTCAAATTTATTAAGAGTATAAATGTCTTAACACAACAATTAAGTAAATGAGGTGAAGGCTATGTAACCAGTTTGATGTAAGCATTCCAAATTGTATATAAAATCAGCACATTGTACCCCATAAATGCATTAATGGGCACAGTTATGATTTAATTAGAAAAAGAAAAATTTGTTGGCAATGCTGAGTAACAAAGATTAAAGAAATGTGTTTTGATTTCAAGTGTACAAGTCCCTTGATCTATAGTATGATGACCCAACAACTGTTGCAAACACACAGGCCTCACGAGAACCGCCCTACGTGACCATAACTGCAGACCTTTTGGGAGAATTGGTCCTGAAGGCACTTTTATTCTTCTTATTCTTCACTATTCCACTGGTGTATATTTTCTATCGTAAACATGTAAATTTGATGATTCAGAATATTTTATTAAGACCATCACTGGAGGCTACTGCATGGCACAGTTACCAGCAGAGAAGGGACAGTGACAATACAGAATTTACTTCATTAGAGAATATTCAAAATTGAACAAAATATGCAATGTAAAGTTGGAGGGATGTGTTTCCATGTTGTTCCTCTCTGAGTATTACAACGGATGTTCTAAACATCTGTTAGTTAATCATCTAAGGGGAAAGCAGAAAAGCAATACAGTAACAATAGCAACAGTAAAAGGCACATGCCAGGGACCCACCAACATCACAAGGAAAGGGAATGAATGAATCATCTATGAGACTTAGATGTTCAAAGCTAAGTGACATCATCTTCCTCCTGTTACTTCTATATACAGCAGGGAATCCCAGTCAGCATTCAGTCCTTGGTCTCTATGTATTTAAGGTTTTTGGAAGCGTCACCAAAGGATAAGGGGAATGGATAAGGCTGCAGGCTCTTGGGGGAAGATTCTAATTTTTGAAGAGGCACAGAACAGGTATCACAGAACACACAAAGCAGAGGTGAGGCCAAGAGAAGGTGCTATAGGCAAAGAAAACAGTTTCTTGAAATAGTTACAGTGAAAATGACCACAGCATTTGCCTTTTGCTTGTCTCCATTTCCTACTGGAATCTGGATGATGCTGCTGCAGGGCACTGGAAGAGGTCCCCAAGGCACTAGAGGCCAAAGAAGGGACGTGGGATACTGACTTACATAATCTGTGCAGAGAGAGAACCCTCCATGCCCTCCTCTGCTGTCAGGCTGTCTATCCACTCCTGGGTCTGTCACCAGAGGCACAGGGTTTACCAGATGCCTCTGTAACCCCTGAGTCCCCCTCATGTTTAAGGAAGACACCACAGTGCCTGGGTCTATTTGTTTTCTTTTTCTTTTTTTTTTTTTTTTGAGACAGAGCCTCAAACTATCCCCCTGGGTAGAGTGCCATGGCATCACAGCTCATAGCAACCTCCAACTCCTGGGCTCAAGCGAGTCTCCTGCCTCAGCCTCCCAAGTAGCTGGGACCACAGGCG
>CAUYQV010100067.1:0-13888 GCA_963574575.1 Galagoides demidoff | reverse complement strand
AGCCTTCACATCTTTTATGTTTACCTGGATAGAGCTGGAACATATTCTTCTTAGAATAGTATCGCAAGAATGGAAGAAAAAGTATCCAGTGTACTCCATACTATTATAAAACCAATGTATAATAACCTATACTTTTACGTGAATTATAAAACAAGACTATAGTCCAGAAATAAAATGGGAGAGGGGAGGGGAGTGAGGAGGCCAGAAGGAGGGAGGGCATTTGGTGCGACATCATCTATTGTGCATAATGCAATGGTACATTTAAAAACTATTAAGAGTAGAGTATAAATGTCTCACCACAACAAATAAGTGAGATGATGGTTATGTTAACAAGTTTGATGTAAGCTTTCCACATTGTATATCAAATTAGCACATCGTACCCCATAAATGCATTAATGTACACAGTTATGATTTAATTAAAAATAAAGATGTAATGTCTCTATCTTTTCTTTTGGCTGAGTAGTATTCCATGCTATACATAGGCCACAGTTTGCTAATCTATTCATGGGTTGATGGGCATTTGGGTTGCTTCCATGACTTGGCAATTATGGATTCAGCTGCAATAAACATTCTGGTGCAAATGTCTTTGTGGCAAAATGATTTTTGTTCTTGTTGGTGGATACCAATTGATGGGATTGGGGAATCAAATTGAAGGTCAACTTTTAGTTCTTTAAGAATTGTCCATACTTTTTTTACCATAAAAAAAAGTTATAAAGGTTGTATTAGTTTGAAATCCCACCAGTAGTGTAGAAGTGTTCCCTTCTCTCCACATCCATGCTGGCATCTGCAGATTTGAGACTTTGTGATGTGGGCTAATCTTACTAGAGTTAGATGATATCTCAGAGTGGTTTTGATTTGCATTTCTCTGATGATTAAAGATGATGAACGTTTTTTTTCATATGTTTGTTGGCATTAGTCCACCACCAGAGAAGTTTCTGTTCAAGTCTCTTGCTCACTTATAAATGGGGTTGTTTGCTCTTTTCTTGTTGGTTTGAGTTCTCTGTAGATTCTGTTTATCAGGCCTTTGTTAGATTCATAACATGCAAAAACCTACCATTCCGAAGGCTGTCTGTTTGCTTTGGTTGTGGTATCCTTAGTTATGCTGAAGCTTTTTAGCTTGATCAAATCCCATTTATTTTTGGAGTTGTGGTAATTGCCAGGGTAGGGCCTTCCTCATAAATCTTTTACCCAGGCTGATATTTTCAAGTGTTTTCCCTACACTCTCTTCTAAAATTTTTATTGTTTTGTGTTTAAAATTTAAATCTTTTATCCAGCAAGAATCAATTTTTGTCAATGGTAAGAGGTGTTCATCCAGAGTAAGACTTCTACTTGTGGCTAACCAGTTCTGCCAGCACCATTTATTAAATAGGAATTCTTTTCCCTAGTGCATGTTTTTGTTAGGTTTATCAAAAATCAAATGGAAATATGTCACTGGGTTCATCTTTAGATTCTATATTCTATTCCATAGATCCATGTCTCTGTTTTTGTACCAGTAATATGCTGTTTTGATCCCTGCAGACTTGTAGTCTAACCTGAAGTCTGCAATGTGATGCCTCCACATTTGTTTTTATTTCTAAAGATTTTATTGGCTATTTCTTCTGGTTCCATATGAAACAAAGTACTATTTTTTCAAGTTCTTCAAAGTATACATTGGTGTTTTGATGGGGATTGCGTTGAACCTCTAGATTGGTTTGGGTAGTATGAACATTTTAATGATATTGATTCTTCCCAGGCCTGAGCACAGTATGTTGTTCTATTTGTTAATGTCTTCTGCTATTTCTTTTCTCAGGGTTTCATAGTTCTCTTTATAGAGATCTTCCACACTCTTTGTTAGATATATTCCCAGGTATTTCATATTCTTTGGAGATACTGTAAAAGGTATAGAGTCTTTGATTTTATTTTTGGCTTGACTGTTACTGGCATTTATGAAGGCTAGTGATTTGTGGGCATTGATTTTGTATCCCAAGGCACCACTACATTACTTTGTCACTTCTAAGAGCTTTGTAGTTGAGGTCTTGGAGTTTTCCAGATCTAAAATCCTGTAATCAGCAAAGAATCAGAGTTTTACCTCCTCTGTCCCCTTTTGAGTATCTTTGCTATCCTCTTGCCTGATTGTAATAACTAGGACTTCCAGCACTATGTTCAATAGCAGTGGTGACAATGGGCATCTTTTTCTAGTTCCAGAGTTGAGCGGAAATGCTTTCAGTTTAACTCCATTTAATATGATATTGGGCTGTGGGTTTGTTGTAGATGGCCTCTATCAGTTTAAGAAGTGTCCCACTTAAGCTTATTTTTTTAAACTGTTCTTATCAAGAAAGGAAGTTGGATATTGTCAAAAAGCCTTTTCTGCATCAATTGAGAGAATCATATGGTCTTTGTCTTTGATTTTATTTACGTGGGGAATTATATTTATGGATTTATGTATGTCAAGCCAACCTTGTGTCTCTGGGATAAAATCCACTTGATCATGATGTATAACTTTTTTAACATGTTGCTGTATTCTGCTTGCTTAGATCTTGTTCAATATTTTTGCATCAGTATTCATTAATGATGTGGTCTATACTTTTCTTTTTTTGTTGGGTTCTTTTCTGGTTTTGGAATCAGGGTGATATTTGCATTGTGGAAGGTGTTAGGGGAGAAGTTCTTCCTTCTCTATGTTTTGGAATAGATTATTTGAAGGTTTGGTAGTATTCTGGTGTGAAACTACCTGGTCCAGAGTTTTTTCTTATTTGGAAGATTTTGTATAGTTGATTCTATCTCAGTGCTTAATATAGGTCTATTCAAAATTTCTAATTCTTTCTGGCTGTGTTTAGGAATGTGCTGTGCTTCCAGGTATTGGTCCATTTCCTCTACATTTTTATATTTCTGGGCATAGGTTTTTTTTTTTTTTTGTAGTAGTAGTAGTAGTCATTGAGGATCTTTTGTACTTCTGTGTTATCTATTGTTATTTCCCCTTGATTGTTTCTGAATAAAGTTATTAGAGATTGTACTTTTCTGTTTCTGGTTAGTCTGGCCAAGGATTTATCAATTTTATTAATCTTTTCAAAGAATCAACTTTTTCTTTTGCTGATCTTCTGAATGATTCTTTTGTTTTTAGTTTCATTTAATTCTGCCCTAATTTTGGTTATTTCTTTTCTTCTGCTGGGATCATTGGGGTTGGATTGCCCTTCCTTTTCTAGTTGTTTGAAATGGTCCATTAGACTGTCGATTCACTTTCTTTCTGTTTCCTTGATGAAAGTATCTAATGCTATAAATTTCCCTCTTAGGATGGCATTCACAGTATCCCACAAGTTTTGATAATTTGTGGTTTCATTATTGTTTTGTATATGAAATCTAAAGATTTTCTTCTAAATCTTATCTTTGACGCAGCTGTCATTCAGTATAAAGTTATTTAGTTTCCATGACTTTGGATAATAATTTTTATTCTTTTGAATTTGTTGAAGTTAGACTTGTGTCCTAAGATATGATCAGTTTTGGAGAATGATCCATGGCTAATAAGAAGAATGTGTATTCAGTTGTCTTAGGATGGAATGTTCTGCATATATCTGTTAAGTTCATTTGCTCTAGGGTCATGTTTAAGCACATTATTTCTTTATCTAATTTCTGCTTGGAGGATCTGTTCAGTACTGTCAAGGGGTGTTAAAATTTTCAACTATTATAGTCTAGGAAGGTACCATATTGTTAATATCATTTAGGATTTGTTTTATAAATTGTGGAGTGTTCAGGTAGGGTGTACAAATGTTAATTATTGAAATCTCTTCATGTTGTGTGCTTCCCTTAAGAAGTATGTAGTGTCTATCCTTGTCTTTCCTTATTTTTTTTTGATTTAAATTCAATTGTATCTGCAAATAAGATTGCAACCCCTGCTTTTTTTCTAATCTCTTTTTGGTTGGATTAGCGTTTTCTATCTCTTCACCCTGAATCTTGTTTTATCCTTTGATTTTAGGTGTGTTTCTTGGAGACAACAGATATTGGGCCTGAGCTATTGTGTCAAGTCAGCCAGTCTCTGCCTCTTGAGAGGAGAATTCAAGCCATTCACATTTATTGAGAAAATTGTTAGGCATGACAGTTATTGAGAAAAATGATAGGCATGATGGAGTTTTAGTCATCTTGTTTTTCAGAGATCCACAGCTTATTTTTTTATCCTTTTTGCCATTGTGGAAGCTAGGCTTTGTTCCTTAAATTCTGGATATATTTACTTTGGTGGTGGACCATTGTGCTTATCATTATGAAGAATAGGTTTGAGTATTTTCTGTAGAGCTGGTCTAGTTATGGCAAATTTCCTCAGTATTTGTAGGTTAGTAAAAATACTTGCTTTCTCCATCACAAATGCAACTCAGTTTATACTTCAGTTATCCTTCAGCAGGATATAGGATCCTGGGCTGAAAATTGTTTTGTTTAAGAAGGTTAAAGGCCGATGACCATCCTCTTCTGGCTTGAAAAGTTTCAGCTGAAATATTTGTGGTCATCCTGTCATGTTTCACTTTGCAGGTAATACTTTTCTTACACCTAACTGCTTGCAGGATTTTCTTCTTCATATTAGCTTTGACAAAGTTAATTACAATGTGTCCAAGAGATTCTTTGGATTGACTTTGGGGTTCTGAATCTATGTACTATGTCAATTTCTGTGTCTCTTGCTATGCTTGGAATTTCTTCACCATAATGCCTTGGAGTAGAATATCTGTGCCTTTAGGACCACACTCTTCTCCTTCAGGAATCCCTATAATTTGAATGTTTGATCCTTTGCAATGATCCTGTAACTCTTTCAGAAAATATTCTGTTTTTGTTCTCTTTTTTTCCCCGTCTCTTTGAATGATTGGAATAGTTCAAAAGTCTTGCCTTCAATTTCTGAAATTATTTCTTCTCCATGCTCTACTCTATTACTGAGAGTTTCTACTTGGCTTTAACTCTTCTCTACTTTGTTTCAGTTCCTTAAGGCTTACTATAGTTTTCTTTCCTTATTATGTTCATATCCTTGTTGACTTTGTCTTTGAATTCATTAATTTCTTCAGACAACTTTTGGGCTTATTTTTTGGATTTCCACTTCCATCGTTCCTTAATTGCAATCATTTTATTTGCCACCCATATTCTGAATTCTATTTCTGACATTTAAGCTATTTCTCTATGAATGGCATTTTCTTTTTTAAAATTTATTTTTATTAAATCATAGCTGTGTACATTAATGAAGTCATGGGGTACAATGTGCTGGTTTTATATACAAATTAAAATATTTTCATCAAACTAGTTAACATAGCCTTCATGGCATTTTCTTAGTTATTGTGTTAAGACATTTATATTCTACATTTAGTAAGTTTCACATGTACACTTTTAGGATTCACTGTAGGTGTGGTCCCACCAATTACTCTCCCTCCACTCATACTCTCCCCTCAAGCCCAAGTGCCCATTGACCCACAAATGGATCAATAAATTGTGGTATATGTACACTATGGAATATTATTCAGCCTTAAAGAAAGATGGAGACTTTACCTCTTTCATGTTTACATGGATGAAACTGGAACATATTCTTCTTAGCAAAGTATCTTAAGAATGGAAGAAAAAGTATCCAATGCACTCAGCTCTACTATGAAACTAATTTATAGCTTTCATATGAAAGCTATAGCCCAATTCTTTTTTTTTAATTTAATTTTTATTTAATTATAACTGTATACATTTATGGGGTACAATATGATGATTTGATATACAATGTGGAATGCTAAAATCAAACTGATTAACATAACCAATACCTCGCTTACTTATTTTTTGTGGTAAGATACTTATAATATACCTCAGTTGCTTTGAAATGTACCCTCGCATTGTGAACATTATATGAGACCCCACCAAATACCCTCCCTCCACTCTCTTCCTCCCCTCCCTCTACTTCCCCCTTGTGCTTTCTGGACTATATTTGTGTTTTATCATTTGTATGAATGTTTAAGTGATTATATATTTGGTTTCATAATAGTGTTGAGTACATAGGATACTTTTCCCCACCATTCTTGAGATACTTCACTAAGAAGAATATGTTCCAGCCCCATCCAGGTAAACATAAAAGATAACTGTTCCATCATTTTTATGGCCTCATAGTATTCCATTATATACATATACCACAATTTGCTAATCCATTCATGGGTTGATGGGCATTTGGACTGCTTCCATGACTTGGCAATTATGAATTTGGCTACAATAAACTCTTTTATGTAAAATGATTTTTCTTCATCTGGGGAGATACCTATTAATGGAATTGCAGGATCAATGGTAGGTCAAATTTTAGCACCTTCAGGATTCTCCATACTTCTTTCCAAAAAGGCTGTATTAGTTTGCAATCTCACCAGCAGTGTAGAAGTGTTCCCATCTCTCCACATCCACACCAACACTTCCAGTTTGGGGATTTTGTGATGGGGGTAATTTTACTGGAGTTAGGTGATATCTCAAAGTGGTTTTGATTTTCACTTCTCTAATGATTAAAGATGGTGAGAAGTTTTTCATGTTTTCTGACCATTCACGTATCATCTTCAGAGAAGTTTCTTTTCAAGTCTCTTGCCCACAAAGAAATGGGGTTGTTCTTTTTTTATTGATTAATTTTAGTTCCCTGTAGATTCCAGTTATCAGACCTTTGTCAGAATCATAACATGCAAAAAAACTCTCATTCTGAAGGCTGTCTTTTTGCTTTATTTACAATACCCCTAGCTGTGTAGAAGCTTTTTAGCTTCATCATAGCCCAGTAATATATTTTTTTGTTTTGCTTCAATTCCCGGGGGAACCTCCTCATAAAATATTGTTCCAGGCCAATATCTTCAAGCATTTCCCCTGCACTCTTTTGTAGTATTTTTATAGTTTCATGTCTTAAACTTAAATCCTTTATCCAGCGAGAATCAATTTTTGTTAATGCTAAAACGTGAAGGTCCAGTTTTAGTCTTCTATGGATCACTAGCCAGTACTCCCAGCATCATTTGTTAAATAGGGAATCTTTTCCCCAATGTATGTTTTTGTTAGACTTATCAAAGATCAAATGACAATATGTGGCTGAGTTCATCTCTAAATTTTCTATTCTGTTCCATATATCTACCTCTCTATTTTTGTGCCAGTACCATTCAGTTTTGATCACAGTAGATTTGTACTAGAACCTGATGTCTGGTAATGTGATGCCTCCTGATTTGTTTTTATTTCTGAGTGATGTATTGGCTATCTGAGGTTTTTTTCTGATTTCATATAAAATGAAGTACTATTTTTTCAAGTTCTTTAAAGTATGACATTGGTGCTTTGATAGGGATTGCATTAAATCTGTAAGTTGCTTTGGGTAGTATGGATGGCATTTTCTGTTGTATCTCCCTTGTAATCTATTCGGAGAGTTGATATGCTCTGATCTTTCATGTTGCCAGAGTTTTGCTGCTGCCTCTTCCCTGTGAGTATTGTTGGCTTTAAAAAATATAGAGAGTAATTATACATTTTTTAGTTGAAATGATACATTGTCCCTGAATTAAGAGATAATCTAATTCAAGACTCTTAGGAAACTCTGCACCACTCTAATTTGACAATTAAAACTGGCAGGGTGAGACTGGCTTCGGAGGCCTCAGGAACCAAAACTGACCATCCCTTCGCCAATGAGCTGGAACTTGTGATTGTCACCTTTCCTCTGTAGCCTCACAAAGATCACTTTTAGGGCTACAGCCAGAAACTTTAAGGGCTGCCTTGGTGAAGTAGCACAACCTGACTCTGTCTTGGTGTCATCTTTCCTTCTACCCAATCCTAAGGAGTCATGATATTTCACTGGATTCTCTGCTAGACAAAGATAAACACATTGGTGGCCCTGTACCCCCCCCCACCTAAAATAGCTTGAGGAAGAGAATCCACCAACAGACCTGCTGAATCTGCACCTCACTGCTCCATTCCCTCCCCCCCACCACTCAAACAAAATCAAATAAGTGATGAACCTGCAGCCCCAGACAGTGGTAGCCAGAGCACATGAATCTGTGGACACCTCTGACTGAGAGTTTCAGTCAAACTTACTCAGGTAGCATGAGCAACACTCAAACAAATAAGTTCAGAGGGTTGCCAGTGGCCAGAAAACAAAAATCCATGGGCAGATCTGACTAAGAGTTCCTGGTGGGCTGGAGAAGGGTCTTGTCTAGTGGCAGAGGAAGTGAGGAAAGTTCACCCCTCTCCCCAGTGGTCATAACTGTGGGGCCATTGTTTCTGGGCCACTTCTCAGTGGCCCACACAATGCCCCAGACTCTTAGAAAATTTGTCAAGCACTCCGGCCTCTGCAGGGGGCAGTCCATCAACCAAAACAAGGGTAAGGGTGAGCTGTGGGCTCAGGATTGTGGAGAGAGAAAATTTGTTCACTTTTGTGCCAGGCAGGATGAGGCCTGGGGTCAGAACTGGAACTTCCCAGGTGTAATAGGACTGGAACTTTGTGGTTATCCCCCATCTGGTGAGTTGAAAGTTCTTTTTTCCCTCCTTACTTTTGCAAAGGCTGCCACAGGCATCCTGCCCTCTTGGCAACAGGTGCCTTCTGACTAGTCACTCCATATCTGACCTTCGTTATCTCTTCCTCTTTATTGGCCTTGCAGCTTGTCTCAGTGGGGATGACATGCACCTTGTTTTCTTCTCCTTGTCCTCAACTCCCCACTTTTGACTTCTCCAAGTCCACTCCAGTCCAACATGTCTCTCCCAGATAGGAGCCTCTGGCAAAAGCTGCTTCTAGTTTGGCATCTTGACTCTTGGACATCTTGGGAGCTCTGCCCTGGGAAAACTGAGTTTTCCTGACTCTTCTACATCTCTCCCAGAAACTGCCCTCAGAAGTGTCTGGATCCATTCATTTTCACTACAGTGAACTTCATGACATATTGGATGGTATTAAGGCTCAACTCCAAAAGTATTTTTATTTCTAGTGGAGTGTATTCAGCATCTGGAGCCTTTTGAAGGCTCCTGAACTATACTTTCTTCCCAATAGACTTAAATGTCCATCCAGTTCTAAATGAGGACCTCATAAATTTAAAGTTTTCTTCATAATCCCACTCCACCTCTCTGTCTGGCTCAGACTGTACCGTACCTGTGAGTATGATTCTATGATTTGATATTAAGCATCTACTATGTATTAGATACAAGAAGATATAAGGGCCCCACTTCAGGCTTCAAAGCTGTCACACTGGAGGAATGAGGCACATTGATAGGTGCTTCAAAACGCAAGTAGAAAATAGGCAAAGAGGCAGGTAAATTTTGGGACCTGTCAGCTATGTGTATCAAATTAGAAGAGAATGGTTCCAGTCATGTAGCTCTTAATATGGCTAGATTCCTGTCACAGGCTGGAGACAGGGGCCTGTCATGACAATAATCCCTTCTCTGTCCTGGTTTTATTCGCTGAGCAGGAGACATGTCCAGGTCCCCAGCCTCATGTGAAGTTACCCTGCCTGCTACCTGTCTGGGAGTGTTTCTTTCCAGTTCATTTATTTCTAGTATCCCAAATCATTTGGATATTCCTGAAGTAATTTCACAAGGATATTTTAAAACCACTTTTATTTTGCTATTTTTTTTTTTTTACAAAAAGAATGAATAATTGTCCTGACTGTTAAATATTCTTCCAGATGCTTTGATATATTCAGGAAAAATCTAAACTATTTTGACTCACATTCAAGGCTGTGCCCTGTCCTATCATTTTATGCTTAGCTCTTGGTGCCTCTTTTCATGTCTCCCCCTCTGCTGAATGGGTGGGCTCATTGTATGGTGAACTGGCTTTTATCCTTTCTGGCATCCATCTCTCTCTCTCTGCCTCCCTTTCTTTCTCTATTTTTCTACTCCCCCCCCACCCTCTCTCCTTCTCTTTCTCTCTTGTTCTCTTTTCTGTGCAGAGTCCTCTTCTGAAACTATCATATTTTCTTTGTTTTCTGGTAATCTAGCTTCTAATGGTCAATCCAAATCCCATATCCCCACTAATGTTGTCCTTGACAATACCTAACAGAGAAAAATCTCCCAGAGCATTTATTAATTATTATATATGCAATTTATTGCCATGAACAATTATATTTGTATGTGGGATAGTTGACACCTGGAGCACGGGACTATGACTCATACATCTTTCATCTCCTTTCAATGTATATAATGGTTCATTGCAAATGCTAGTTGAGTTTTTTTAAATCCTCTTCACCAACATTTACAAATAACTTCACAGTTTACAGAATTCTTTCCAAATGTTATATACTCCATTGATTAATTCAGATGAAATACAGATTCAGGCATGACAAAATCAGACACTTACGGTAATGTTGGGATTGCCACGTGATGCTGCAGACACATCAGCTACATTTTCTGAACACTGTGATGATTTTATTTATATCATTTCAAAGATATAAGTAAAGTCTAATTTGAGAAGACTGTTCAGGAAACCTATACCATGATTCTTACAGGTAATTCTTATTTCAAAACCCAACCCTGCTCATGTTCTCTTAGGAAGAAGGGATAAATGATATGGATCCTAGCTCTTTCCTCCATATATGACTATACCCAAACCACCATTGCCTTCACTGTGCCTAAGGTTATAACATCAAGAGTCCTGTGTTGTTAATATAGACAACTAGATATAAGCAGATTAGTTTGCATTTCTTTTTTTTTATTAAATCATAGCTATATATATTAGTGCATTTATGGGGCACAATGTGCTGGTTTTATATACAATTTGAAATATTTACAACAAACCGGTTAACTTGTCACTAGCACTAGATGGGCATAGTGTAGCATTTTCTTCATCAAAGACAGCAGTCTTCTCCTCCCCCCATTACTATCCAAAGGAGAAGGAGGAGAGGCTGATAAGACTTATAGGAAATAATTAAAACTGTATCCAAAGTTTAGGTTGTTCATGACTACTTATCAAAACTTTTAAGGGCCTCTCCACTGAAAAACTACAACTTGGAGAAAAAAACCAAAAACAAACAAAAAAATATTTTTGTTAAAATCTTTGTAGGATGTCTTAAGGATATATAGCAAATGAAGAAACTTTATTCAAGAAATTATATTGGAAGAGGCAGAGCAAGATGGCAGAGGGGATGCATCCCTGGGTCAACTCTTCTGGTGGTTTCAGGTGAGAGTGGGGAGGCTGGCTCTTTTCCCGTGTGAAGTGCTGGCATGGACAAGCAGCACAAGGTGTGCAGCACTTTTTATATTTCCATTAAACTGGAACCCCACCCATTTATAAAGGGGTTTGTATATATTCAAAAGAAGTATTTTTCTTAGTGGTGCCCTCCTTTTCTTTCTTTTTTTAAAATTTTTTTCCTTCTTTGCTTGTTTGTATTGCTTTTTGTTTTCTCTATCATTTTATGAACACCATTTTTGTGGTTATCTTTCATTATTACTATATATATATATATATTTTTTTTTTTTTTGGTCTGTTTGTTTGTTGGTTTTTCTTTTGTTTTGTTTTCTTTTTTGTCTGTTTGTTTACTTGTTTCTGAGTGTCTGGACATCCATGTGCTTGTGTGTCTGGTAGCATTTTAGTCTGTTTATTTGTCCGCTTGGTTTCAATGTGTTTTGTACTTTGCTAAATCCTCAGGTTGGCTATATTCCCTAACTCCAATTATCACATTCAATAAGAATATGGAGGAACAGGGGACGAGAGCTGACTGGAGCTAGCTTTCAACATAAACTCCAGTTCAGGGGGAGAGACAACTGCCAGAAGAACCCAATGAAGCTGAAGGTGGGGAGCCGAGCTGAGAGAAGAGATAGATAAATGCAAGTCTTCCCCACCAAGCAAACCATGACTTCAAGAAAACAAATTCTAGGTTTAGATTGAGTCCAAGCAGAACATTCTCCAGCTCCCATTGAAGGTCTGAGGCAGATAGGCTTCAAATATCTCTGCTGGTTGGCGACAAAGAGTGGTCACTGAGTGGAGAAGGTATTGACATTCCTTGGACTCTGACAGGCACAAAACCCTGATGAACTCATTGACTTTACCTGGACACTGATAGGCACAAAACCCTGATTCACTCACCTATTGGACTGGACTGGGTTACTGAGTCTGGGTTAACAGAGACTGGTAGTGGGGTTACCAGAGATTGAGGTTAGCAAAGTCCAGCAGCGAAGGGTGAGTTAGGAGGGGAAAGACATCAGCCTCCTTACTCCAAATCATCTACTGAATGGGCCTTTTTGACTCCTCAGAGCATTAGAGTGACCCACACTTGTACCGCCAATAGACTCCTATCATCTAGTTGCTGGAGACCTTGTGATCTTTCCAACCAGAGAGTGGGTACTGATCAGGTCAATAGGTTTGGATCTCTTTACTTGGGCAAATGAACTGGTGGTTGAGGGAGAAACGCTGATGCTCTCTGGATTTTCTCAGGCCTAAATTGTCTTCAGGTGGAACATCCTCCAGCTATAAATGAGTGCCTGAGACAGTCAAGCCTCAGCTCCCTTTGCTGGTGGGGGTCAAAGAGCAGTAACTGAGTGGAGCTGACATTGGCTCTACTTTGATTCTGGTAGACACAAAGCCCTGCCACATTCACTTATTGGGCAACTGGGTCACAGCCCTGCGGGGGTCTCTAGTGACTGGGTGTGATGAAGGTACAAGGTGGGGTAGGAGGCATCAACATCCCTAGAATAATTTATTTCCTGGGTAGGTATTTCTGACACTACAGAACACCGGAGCGAGTCATACCTGAGCTGCCAGAAGATCCCTGCTGTGCAGTTGCCAGAGACATCTTGAACTGCCCCACTTGAGACTTGTGTTGACTGAGACACTTGACTTAGATCATTTGAACTGGGCCAATCACCTGAGAACTATCTAAAGTGATACCCTGGGGGTGTGGCTAAGGGAAGGTGTGGTTTTCCTTTCCCAACTGTCGCCAGCCAGGGGAGGGGTGACTTAATCATTGATATTTCTCAGCAGCCAAGATCTTAACCCAGAGTAATTGATTTTCTAAGATAGAACAGAGACCAGCCAAAAAAAAGATAGAGACACGCAGGCTCCCAGCCTCTCAGACAGCAGCATTATACGCATCCTTGGCAAAGTTCTAGGGGAAAATGTACAGACACCAGTCCCAGCCTTTGCCCAAAAAGGCTAGTAAAATACTACTCCTGGAGCCCCCAACCCAACTTCCTTTTACCTGCTCACCTAGCCAAACGGAGTAATTCCTGCATGGGGTGCAGTCAGCAGAAAAACTCCAGTAGTACGAATAACCAGAGTAGATCACCTCCCCCCAAGGAAGGATGTGGCAGATGCATCTGAAGATCCAACCCATAAACAGATGGCTGAGATGACAGAAATCGAGTTCAGAATGTGGATAGTAAATAAGATTAATAGAATGGAAGAAAGGAAAGAGCTAGAAATTCAATAAATTATTCAAAAAACTCTCAAGAAATTATTCAAAAGATGTCTCAAGAAATTATTCAAAAGATGACTCAAGAATTCAACAACTTCAAAGATAAAATGATCAAAGATTTTGAAACTTTGAGGCAAGAGTTTGTAGCCCACAAAGATTTGAAAGATATGGTTGAATCTCTCTGTAACAGAGTGGAACAGGCTGAAGAAAAGATCTCTAACATTGAAGACAAAGGTTTTGAACAAGCCCAAGAGCACAAAAACGAAAAGAAATGGAAAGCAAAAATCGATCTTTCTCTCAGAGAGAGTTCTCAGATAATTCGAAGAAAACTAATATTCACCTTATAGGAATCCCAGAAGGCAATGAAGTTGCTTCACAAAACACAAAGTCTCTTCTTCATGAAATTTTGAAAGAGAACTTTCCAGACATGCCAAGAGATACTGAAATTCAGATAGCAGATAGTTTCAGAACCCCAGCACGACTCAACCCAAACAAGACATCCCCCAGGCACATCATAATTAACTTCACTAAAGTTAATATGAAAGAGAAAATTCTGAAAGCAGTTAGACATAAGAAAACCA